>JZKD02S0262624.1:271071-283675 GCA_000966675.3 Picea glauca
GTGTTTATATTTTATTACTGTTCCACATAATACAGGTACAAAATCAGGCTCTTGGCCTTCAACACTTAGGCTCTCTGGCCTAACAATCACATAAGCCCACTAGCTTATATAAACTCAGCTCACCAGCCTATAAAGCATATTTACAATTCATTTCATAAACAAGATTTACAATAGGGCTCAGCCTTGGGGACATTACACCCTGGATATCAGAAAACAATAGCAACAGTCAAGAGCCATTACTTTTGGCCAGGTATGAAGAAAGAGATCGCTAAATACATTGCTAGATGTATGGAGTGCCAGAAAGTTAAAGCTGAGCATAGGCACCCAACAAGTTTGCTCCAACCTTTACCCATTCCTGAGTGGAAGTGGGAAGTAGTAATGATGGATTTTATTACGGGATTTCCCAGAACAACCAAGCCGCATGATTCGATCATGGTGGTGGTGGACAAGCTTACAAAAGCTGCCCATTTTATTCCACTGAAAACTACTCACAAGGCAGTAGATGTTGATGATATTTTCATAAGGGAAATGGAACGATTGCATGGAATTCCTAAAATGATTGTGTCTGACAGAGACCCGAAATTCACCTCGAATTTGTGGAAAGGATTGTTCAAAGGATTCAGAATGAATCTGAACTTTAGTACAACTTATCATCCTGAGTCTGATGGATAGACAGAGAGGGTGAATAGAGTAATAGAATACATACTGAGAATGTATGTGATGGACAAACCATCAATATGGGAAGACTACCTACACTTGGTATAATTCACCTACAACAATGGGTATCATGCATCATTGAAGATGAGCCCATTTGAAACACTTTATGGAAGAAAGTGCAATACTCCAGTAAGTTGGGATAATCCAGCTGATAGAACAGTAGTTGGGCCAGATTTTCTCAAGGAGATGGAGGACCAAATGATAAAAACTAAGAAGAATTTGAAATCTTCGCAGGACAGGCAAAAAAGTTATGCTGATAAGAACAGAACCCATAGAGAGTTCAAAGTGGGTGATTAGGTTTTCCTAAAAGTGAAAGCTAATAGGAGTTCCCTGAAGTTGGGAAGTTGCACCAAGTTGGCAGCCAAATTTTGTGGGCCATTTGAAATCCTGGAAAGGATTGGGCCAGCTGCATATATGCTTGCATTACCTGCATCCATGACTGTACATAATGTGTTTCATGTTTCATTGCTTAAGAAATATATACCAGATGCTAATCATGTTATCGATTGGAATGTGATTCAGGTGGAACAAGAAGGTGTCCTGTAAGTACATCCTGTGCGCATATTGGATAGGAAAAACAAACATCTCTGGAATCAAGCTATAGGGCTTGTAAAGGTCCAATGGACCTGGTACGGTCCTGAGGATGTGACATGGGAGCATGAAGATGTTATGCGGGCAAAGTACCCACATCTTTTTGAAAATTTTAAAAATCTTGCAGATGTAGTGTAAAGTTGCACTGAGGATAATGAAAAAATAAGGGGAGGGGATTGTAATGTCCCCAAGGCCGAGCCCTGTTGTAAATCATGTCTATGAAGTATAAATCTTTCATTATGAATTGTAATTATTTTTTATAGGCTGGTGAGCCAAGTCGTAAAATCTAGTGGGCTTATGTGTTATTAGGCCAGGGAGCCTAAGTGTTGAAGGCCAGGAGCCTGATTTTTTGTACATGTAATTATGCACAATATTAATACAAAACATCTTTGCATGTGGACTGACCATGATGAATGAGTGATGGGGGATTAAGCATCCATAAAGCCTGGGTAAGGGAGAGGGGGCTGAGAGGCTAAGCTGAGGGGGCTTAAACCCTTGAGAATAATATTAAATTATTACTATTCCAAAGCTGTGTAAATGTGATGTTTTATCCTAAGTTCTTTAGAAGGATGAGTGACTTCCAAATGGGAAGGAACAAGCTTCATGGGTGATAAGTGTCAACCCAAGCACATGTAGTTAAAACTGTTGAGTTGAGCCATGATGGGGGTTCCTCCTCCATTCTACCATCGAATTTCTAAATCGAGAATCCCGTATGACCTCTGCAAGAATACCCTCACACAAGTCTGAAACCAAAAAGGCTTGTGTTGATTTCTGGAGGAACAAGTACACCCTCTGTCAAAACCATCGAGTCGGTGTTCGACCTTCGCGTGGATTTCTTATCACGCATTCCAGAAACCCAGAACTGTGAGTCTGTTCTGTATGGATGGTTGGGAAAACCAAATGTTTCGTAATTGTTGAGCCTGGTTGGGTTGAAGCATCTTTCTGTCATTTGTTTGGGAAACCTGTGTTTATTGTCCCAGTTGATTGTGGTAGCCACGCAGTTCTTGGCTGGGTGTGGTTTGCTGCTGTTGTATGTTCGTTGCTAAGCCTTGTTGTTTTTATTCTTTGTATGGGAACAAGATTAAGGAAACTGGTTGTATGACCTGTGTGTAACCTCTCTCCAGGTGAGGGAGGTGATTGTTGTTGAAGAGGAAGGTTTTACCAAGCCTGTGAGTGACTCTCTCTAGGTGAGAGAGTGCGCGGAGGAAGGAGAGATCTCCTGGAAGGAACCCTGTAGCTTCCATAGAGCTCGGAGATTTCCGGTCCTGTTTGTTGCTGAAACCCAAGGCAAGGGAGGTTAGCAGCCAAAGGATTGTCTAGGTGATAGAGAAGGTGTATACTCCTAGGGTGGGACAAGCATGTGGGGAAGGAGAGTCTATGGGCAATGGGCATAAGTGGTTCCTGGGAGAAAATCCTCCTTCTTTTACGTGTATTCTTCCTATAAACCTTACCTAGCCTAGGATTCCTTACCCGGTGGAGCTTAGTCCCAACTTGGGGGTGACCTGCTGTTGAGAGTGATGAGCAGCGTGGTCTAAGGCTGGGAGGTTTGTGGAAGGTCTACACACAGTTGGTGGTGCGTGACAGTTTCAAAGATAAGTGTCACTATGTTTTGTAATTCTGTAATTAATTAAATTGCATACCTGTGATTCTTGCAATGTTATCACGTATTTTGTTGTGCATATGAATTATTGTTATTTCCATTAACTCTGAAATGCTAGCAGTAATTTTGTGTTTAACTGTAATTAAGAATTTTAAGTTCATTAGAATGCATAATGTGTTCCATAATTGTTTTTACGCTTAGTAGAATTGGCCCGACCGTGGGGTTGATGGACGGGGGCGTTACAGTATAAATAAGAGGCAAGGCTCTCTCATTTGCATTACACTTGAGAATATTTAATATCTATAGGTTTATGAGGTAACCAAGGATATCTAAGATGAATTTATGAGGGAAGGTGAAGAAAAGAAGGCCGAAATGCAAGGAAGGATAAATTTTTTTGATGGTGTTTTCTAAGGTATGTTATTTACAGGTCATCTCACCATTTTTTATGCAGAGAAGGTCCACTCACTCACCCCGCAGGGTCTCTATACCTGACCTCCTTCTCACAGGATCGTTCTAAATCCCTTATGATGAGCCGAAGTGGCTCTTTGGATTCTCTCGGGAATCTCTATTCAATTACCCGACCAAATCCATAGGTCCTTTCGCTCACTCTCACGGCCTTCAACACTTGACCATGGTTATGCCCGACTCTCTATCGGAGTTCGGGTTTTCGTTATTTCCGTGCTCAAGAGTTCTTGACCCTTTGAACTCCCGATCACCGATTCTCCGATGAGAGATTTTGTCTATGCACTGGTCCTCCTGACTCAGCCCCGGGTCCACATGACCATTTCCCCACGACCATGGCCTTACCTCTTATCGCGGCTTCTCCTATCGGAATTTTGGCACTTGTGATGTCAAGATTCACAAGTCCTTCGGACTCGTGATTCTCCGATCCCGGATGGCTCCTTTCACACGCTAGCCCTCCTGAGCTTAGCTCCCGGTCAACGTGACCGTCACTCTATGACCACAGCCTTATACCTTCCTATCGGGGTTTCAGGGTTTGTGATGTCGCGATGCACATGTATTCGCAACCCCCGATGCGCCTTGACCTCCGTCCAACTGACAACTGGCTCCCACACAACGGTGCTTCTCTTAGTTCCACTATGGTTGACAGTTGTTCCCCACCGATTGGGATTTCATGGATCGTGAATCTATAATGCACCAAAATCTCATCCCTGGGATCTTCGATATCTCGATGGACAAAATGCCGACGACGCCCGATCCTTTGCCACCTATCCTTGCAGACAGACGGTTCCAGTTCCTCCTCGCAGGATCGTGTCCTCATGCCTTCGCGACCCTTGGTGCCAATTCTCTACTCTTCTTCTCATGAGGTCCCATTAGGCGATGTGCCACCTGTCCGCTCATCAACTCCTGTGTGGCCCCCCCACGCTCCGATGCCTTATCGGGAAATCGTGTATCGCGATTCTGCAATGCATGAAACCTATGTGCCGGGATCTTCGATATCCCGTTTTCCCGACTCTTCCCAGGTGTCTGACACCTGTCCTCCACGCTGACTTCCGTCGCAGATTTTCCCTGATGCGCTGATGGTTTCCACATGTCCTCCTAGATGGACGATCTCGATTATGTCGGGATTTTGGGACTTCCGATGTCCTGTTCCCCTCGACCTCGAGAACTCTGATTCCCCGATTTACCAACTCTCGTCAGATCCCTGACACCTGTCCTGTGTGAACGGACGGCTCAGATCTCGTCGACATTTCCACTTGGATTTCCTCGATCTCTTGTCAACAGGAATGTCAATTTCCTGATGCGCCTAAACACCGATGGCGCTGGATCTCCGCCACGTGTCCCTTGGCCAACGGACGGTCCAGATCCCATTAAGATTTCGTGACTTGCACTGCTCCAACTCACATGACCTCGAGAACTCTGATTTCCTGATGGCCAATATCTTGACTGCTAACCCTCGTGCAACTTCTACAGATCTGACGACTGTTGGTGACCCTGCACCAAATCTAATGGCTCAGACCTGTCTTCCTTCCTGTGATTCTCCTAAGGCTTAACCTCCGCACACCTTCTCCCGATCCAATGGTTGTCGGGTTTTCTTCACCAAATCTAACGGCTCACATCAAATCTCCCGATCCAATGGCTGACGGGTTTTCAGTATGAGATCTGACGACTGTCGGTCTCCTCCTTCTGCAGGCTCCTCTTGAGCTTCTCCTAGACGTGAATCTTCAATGGTCCAAATCTGTTCTTCTGCCAATCCGACGACGGTTGCTGCTCCTCCTGAGCTTCGCGCACTTTCTTCCTGACTTGGGAGAATTTCAATCTTTCAAAGCCTGCCTTCGTCTTGTTCTCCTCTGCGAACTCCTTGACTGTGAGCTTCACCTGCGTGTATGAAAACGCTTCCCTTCCTCAGCTTGTCTTTGAATCCTTAAAGGATTCTAACGTCTGTGCTCCTACAGAATCCCCTCATGCACCCAGTGTGCTATCTCTTCTGAGCTCCCATAAACACTCAGACCCCTTGGGGGATTTTATCCTTCTTCTCCCTCAGATGGAGAATGGAATGGATGCCCTTCTAGCTATCCTTCTGCTCAAGCCTCTCTTGAGCACCTCTAGATATTCAACAACCCAATGAAAGTTCCCTCAGTGGACCTTTCCTCAACTTCCATAACTCAAAGAGTTCTTTTCTCCTGTGCCTGCTTGCACACCGTCTCGACGCCCTCTTGGCGGAGTATCTTCCCCACAGAACATTCAGCAGTTCTGTCTTCCTCCTTTGTGCATTTATGCACTTGCTCGATGCCCACCTGGCAGAGCCTCTCAGAATCCTCAGTGATTCTAGTCTTCTTCGAACTCTCAGTAGAGTTCCCTCCTTTGTGCACTCCTGTACACACGCTCAATGCCCACTTGGTAGAGCTCTCACAAAATCCTCCACGATTTTGTCTGCAACTGTGTTTTCAGCTACACAGCCTTACCTCCTTAGGTGTTCAGTAACCTCATAGGTCTTCTTCCTGAGTTGTTGACTTCAGTCCTGTGCCTCAGCACGTCTTTGTCTGACTCCACAGAGTTCAGAAGTCCATCCTCTGTGCACGGCTCTCAGAACCCGCAGCGTTTTGTCACACCCTCCTGGCGTGAAACCTCAAAGACCTTCAACCTGAAATCAAACACACTCCTACAAATGCCAACATACATCTACAACATACAATGGAACACACACAGACACCCATATAACACAGAATGACATGCAGGAAAAAACTGCTTCTGTTATATTAAATGGAAAATCCCTGTATTTTACAAGGTGTTCTTGATCTCTCCTCGAATCTTCTCTACTCTACCATCCCCCTCTCAAAATGAGATCTCAAAATCTCTTTTACCTGAGGGGATCTTAGCGCTTCCCTCCAGGTTCACCTACTCTAATAAATTACAATCAATGGTTGTCTAGTCTAGAATCGGATCTTGATCTCAGCCATACAACACATTAAATGCCTATATTTTCTACATCCTGCGCAAAGGCATGGCTTCTATGGCTCACCAGCCTAACACATTAAATTACATTGAATTTCAAATTCAAAATGAGGTTGTGCCTCTCTTCAGTATTTTGAATGCGTGTGCACTGACGTGGTTGGCTGGCTGGCTGGCTGCATGGAGAGATGCTCCTGCATCATACTCCACAATTGCAAAAATCATGAGCTCCTGCTCATGAGCTCCCCCTCTGAGCTGTTGGAAATCCTCCTGGATCCCAAACGAATCTGTGGAGCTGTCCATCTGCTCCATCTTCCTGCTGTTGCTGCTTCTGCTGCACTGCTGCTGTTGCTTCTTCTCTTCTGCTAAGCCTTTCCCTGCTGGCAGTGTCTGTTGATCTCAACATCAGCCTTCTGATGTCCTCTATCACCTCATCTAGTTTCTCTAGTGGTTGGTCCTGCTCATGCAGTCTCCTTATCTGCAAAAATGTTTGGTCATTGGGAAGATCATCATGATCTCCCATGCTATCTTCTTCATATTCATCTGTGGCTTCAAGTTGCCACTCTACTGCAGACTTCAGCTCTGTAGTCTCTTCTTGACTGACCTACTGCTCAGTCATCCTCTTCTCTGACAGTTCAACTTCTGTCAGTTCTCTTGTTGGCCACGGATTGTTCGGCCAATCCTCCAACATTTCTAGCTCCACCTCCCATGGAGTGATAACTCGACCTGCTCTCTCCTCGTCATCCTTTGCTGCTAGCTTCAGTGCTACAACTTCTTTCTTTTTAGCCCCCTGGCTGAAACTAATGAGCCATCCCTCAGAATGCTCATCCTCCTTTCTTTCTTCTGCTTGGGAAGTCTGCACTATTTGCACCAATTTATCTTGGACAGTCATCATCAGCTGTGACTGTTCCCCTATTTCTGTTGCTGGATCATCTGCAACACATTGTTTTGCCTCCTCCTAGGAAGATGGTAGGAATACTTTGATTCCCCCAATCATCATACAGCTCCTCAATTCATCCGATGTTAGCTGTACCTGTTGATCCCATTCTGAGCTCCCCTTCTCTGTCAGCTCCTCTGGCTGAATCCAACTCACTTCTGAGTTTATGAGACCCATAGATAGTTTCATCTGCTCATCCCTGCCCACCTGGCAATATGGGATGCTTCCGCTGCTTCCCTGGCAGACCATGAGATCAATCGATCCCATCTTCATCAGCACTCCTTGCTGAATTGAACTCTTCATCAAGCCCATGAGACCTTTAGATGGCCTCACCTTTTCATCTCTGCCCTCCTGGCAGTCTTCGATGCTTTCGCTGCCCTCCTGACAGTCTTCGAGATCCCTCAGTGATATCCTTTCATCATCGCCCAACTGACAATGTGAAATCCCCTGGCTGTCCTCCTGACAGTCTGTGAGATCCTCAACCGATCTCATCTCTGTTTCCTTGCCCATATGGAAATTTGGAAACCTTCCACTGCCCTCTTGGCAGTCTATGATATCCTGCATCGATCTCGGATCATTCTCCTCACTGAGAATGTCTCCAATCTCTGGATCACAGATGTGAACCATTTCTTCCTCCTCAGTGGCCTTGAGGTTTTTAGCATACCTAAACCATCCTTTTAACAACCTGTGTTGTCTCATGACCATCAACTGCTTGACTAGCCATTTTATCTTTGCCTTCTCCATGGGAAATTCATGCATTCATCTCCTCCTCCTATCCTGCCGCATCTGCAGTTCAAACTTCTCTATGTCTGCCTTTAATTCATAGAGGTCTCTTTCAAATTCTCTATCCATTTCTGCAAGTTTTTCTGCCTTGCTTTTCTTCCTATGGACTTCAATAGCCATCTTGCTGTGTTTATTTGCTTCCCTGACAGATCTGCTGCTGTCACTATACATCCTGAGTGTGTCCAACTTCATCTTCCTACAGTCCTGCTGACTGTCTATGGACTGCTGCCTACCTGCAAACAAGTCCTCACAGAGTCCTTCAACAACTCTGTCTTCTTCTACCTCCTTTGTTCCCCTCTTGCCTGAAATATACAGACAAGAACTAGCTCTGATACCACCTGATGCAGAGAAGGTCCGCTCACTCACCCCGCAGGGTCTCTATACCTGACCTCCTGCTCACAGGATCGTTCTAAATCCATTATGCTGAGCCGAAGCGGCTCTTTGGATTCTCTCGGGAATCTCTGTTCAATTACCCGACCAAATACACAGGTCCTTTCGCTCACTCTCACGGCCTTCATCACTTGACCATGGTTATCCCCGACTCTCTATCAGAGTTTGGGTGTTACCTATTTCTGTGCTCAAGAGTTCTTGACCCTTTGAACTCCCGATCGCCGATTCTATGATGAGCACTTTTGTCTATGCACTGTTCCTCCTGACTCAGCCCTGAGTCCACATGACCATTTCCCCATGACCATGGCCTTACCTCTTGTTGCGGCTCCTCCTATCAAAATTTCGGCACTTGTGATGTCAAGATTCAGAAGTCCTCCGGACTTTCGATTCTTCGATCCCGGATGGCTCCTTTCACATGCTAGCCCTCCTGAGCTTAGATCCCGGTCAATGTGACCGTCACTCTGTGACCACATCCTTATACCTTCCTATCGGGGTTTCAGGGTTTGTGATGTCGCGATGCACATGTATTCGCAACCCCCGATTCTCTGACCCCCGATGCGCCTTGACCTCCGTCCAGCTGACAACTGGCTCCCGCACAACGGTGCTTCTCTCAGTTCCGCTATGGTTGACAGCTATTCCCCACCGATCGGGATTTCATGGATCGTGAATCTATAATGCACCAAACTCTCGTCCCTGGGATCTCTGATATCCCGATGGACAAAATGCTGACAGCGCCCGATCCTTTGCCACCTGTCCTTGCAGACGGATAGTTTCGGTTCCTCCTCATAGGATCGTGTCCTCGTGCCTTCGCGACCCTTGGTGCCAATTCTCTACTCTTCTACTCACGAGGTCCTGACAGACGATGTGCCACCTGTCCGCTCGTCGAATCCTGTGTGGCCCCCCCAAGCTCCAATGCCTTATCGGGAAATCACGTATCGCGATTCTGCAATGCACAAAACCTATGTGCCAGGATCTCCGATATCCCATTTTCCCGACTCTTCCCAGGCGTCTGACACCTGTCCTCCACGCTGACTTCTATCACGGATTTTCCCTGATGCGCTGATGGTTTCCACGTATCCTCCTAGATGGACGATCCCGATTATGTCAGGATTTCGGGACTTCCGATGTCCTGTTCCCCTCGACCTCGAGAACTTCGATTCCCCGATTTATCGAATCTCTTCAGATCCCTGACACCTGTCCCATGTGAACGGACGGCTCACATCTCGTCAGTGTTTCCACTTGGATTTCCCCGATCTCTTGTCAACGGGAATGTCGATTTCCCGATGCACCTAAACGTCGATGGCGCTGGATCTCCGCCACGTGTCCCTCGGCCAACGGACTGTCCAGATCCCATCGGGATTTCGCGACTTGTGTTTCTCCAACTCACACAACCTGGAGAACTCCGATTTCCCAATGGTTGATATCCCGACTGCTAACCCTCGTGCAACTTCCACAGATCTGACGGTTGTCAGCGACCCTGCACCAAATCTAATGGCTCAGACCTATCTTCCTTCTTGCACTTCTCCTGAGGCTTAACCTCCACGCACCTTCTCCCGATCCAACGGCTGTCGGGTTTTCTTCACCAAATCTAACGGCTCACATCAAATCTCCCGATCCAATGGCTGACAAGTTTTCAGTATGAGATCCGACGACTGTCGGTCTCCTCCTTCTGCAGGCTCCTCCTGAGATTCTCCTGGACATGAATCTTCAACGGTCTAGATCTGTTCTTCTGCCAATCCGATGACGACTACTGCTCCTTCTGAGCTTCGCGCTCTTTCTTCCTGACTTGGGAGAATTTCAATCTTTCAAAGCCCGCCTTCGTCTTGTTCTCCTCTGCGAACTCCTTGACTGTGAGCTTCGCCTGTGCGTATGAAAACACTGCCCTTCCTGATTTTGTCTTTGAATCCTTAAAGGATTCTAATGTCTGCGCTCCTGCAGAATATTCTCATGCACCTAGCGTGCTATCTCTTCTGAGCTTTCGTAAACACTCAGACCCCTTGGGGGATTTTATCCTTCTTCTCCCTCAGATGGAGAATGGAATGGATTCCCTCCTGGCTATCCTTCTGCTCAAGCCTCTCTTGAGCACCTCTGGATATTCAACAACCCAGTGAAAGTTCCCTCAGTGGACCTTTCCTCAACTTCCAGAACTCAAAGAGTTCTTTTCTCCTGTGCCTGCTTGCACACCGTCTCGACGCCCTCCTGGTGGAGTATCTTCCCCACAGAACGTTCAGCAGTTCTGTCTTCCTCCTTTGTGCATTTATGCACTTGCTCAATGCCCACCTGGTAGAGCCTCTCAGAATCCTCAGTGATTCTGGTCTTCTTCGAACTCTCAGCAGAGTTCCCTCCTTTGTGCACTCCTGTACACATGCTCAATGCCCACTTGGCAGAGCTCTCACAGAATCCTCCACGATTTTGTCTGCAACTGTGTTTTTAGCTACACAACCTTACCTCCTGAGGTGTTCAGTAACCTCACAGGTCTTCTTCCTGAGTTTTTGACTTCAGTCTTGTGCCTCAGCACGTCTTTGTCTGACTCCGCAGAGTTCAGAAGTGCATCCTCTGTGCACGGCTCTCAGAACCCGCAGCGTTCTGTCACACCCTCCTGGCGTGAATCCTCAAAGACCTTCAACCTAAAATAAAACACACTCCTGCAAATGCCAACATACATCTACAACATACAATGGAACACACACAGACACCCATATAACACAGAATGACATGCAGGAAAAAACTGCTTCTGTTATATTAAATGGCAAATGCCTGTATTTTACAAGGTGTTCCCGAGCTCTCCTCGGCTCTTCTCTACTCTACCATCCCCCTCTCAAAATGAGATCTCAAAATCTCTTTTACCTGAGGGGATCTTAGCGCTTCCCTCTGTTAATTTTTCAAAATCCCAACCCAGTTTCAGTCTCACTGATTTTTCAGCCAAATTTAAATGCCAAACTTAGTTTTAGCATTGTTTCAGCATATGTTACAGCCTGGTGTTTCAGCATCTACTAATAGCGGTGTTTCAACATATACTCAGCACTGTGTTTCAGCATCTACTCACAACGGTGTTTCAACATATACTCAACACTGTGTTTCAACATCTACTCACAGTGGTGTTTCAGCATATACTCAACACTGTGTTTTAGCATCTACTCACAGTGGTGTTTCAACATATACTCAGCACTGTGTTTCAGCATCTACTCACAGTGGTGTTTCAGCATCTAAAAAACTTAACAGAAAATAAATTTCAGAACTGAAACATGAGGATTCTGAACATCATTTTCAACGCAGAAATAAAATATCAGCAATATGCAAAACTCAGAAAATATAGACACAAATATATTCAGTCTAACTTCGACCCTGGAAAAACCCATAAGGGGAAAACCAGTTAGAGAGGGCTTTGTATTATTTATGAGTTTCTGAGAAATTCTTTTACAGCATATTCATCTTCAGATATTTACACAAACTTATCTAGACATTCTTGTAGCTTTGCTCCTCAATTTCTGAACCAGAAATTCATACAACTGTACGACAATTAATGTTGTACGGACTGTCACGAAATTCGTACCAAAACTCTGCTAAGATTCAATTTCTGTGCCACTCAATGTTATTCGGCAACCTTGGAATGCATGCCAATACTCCCAGAAATTGCAGCTGCTGTCTCTTTTCTTCATCTCGACCTCTCTCTTGCTCTCTCTTGTTCTCTCAACAAGAATGCTTGAGCTCCTCTTGTTCTCTCAACAAGAATGCTTCAACTTCCCTTGGCATATCACCAAGAGCCTCTTGGCATCTCACCAAGATTTCTCTTCTGCTTCTTTTTCAAGAATGGGTGCGCCCACTTGCCTTAATCAACCTCATGAGGGAAGGTGAGGAGTTTTCTAATCTAACGGCTGAGATTAGATTAGATGGGTGGATGAGATTTGGTGTCTCTTCACTCACCCTCACTTTAATCATAAAGTTATCTTTTAATTTGCATCTCACAAATTTATTTGACTAAGACCCACATTCGGCAATTTCTCCCCTTAGGCACCTAGGGCAGAGAAACACTTGCCTTGGTACTTCATTTTAATTCAAAATTTAACACTCCCTCATACCGAGGAAAGTGTTACTCACCACTCCAAGCTTGTCCCTGAAAAATACAAACTTTCCCATGTTCAATGCCTTGGTGAGTATGTCTGCAACCTGCT
>JZKD02S0262624.1:315203-332359 GCA_000966675.3 Picea glauca
GTATATATAGGAGACTAGGAGGTATAATTACAACTAATGGAATAAAGTCGACATAAATAAAATAAAATTACTAATGTAATATGCCCCAATTAAGGGGTAATGAGCCAATATTAGGACTTAACAAAATGAAAGGGAAACAAAAATAAGGACAAAGATTTTTCCCAATAATTCACCAATAAAGCGACTTCCTATCACTTTGTAGGCACTTAATAGTTAGAATAGGGACCCAAGAAGTCTCAAAAACCAAAAAAAATCACCCAAAAGTCTCTAAAATATTCCAAAAAGACTCAAAATATAGTGTATGTGCCCTAAACGAATACAACTCTTGTATGTATGTGCCCTAAAGGAATATAACTCGTGTATGTACGCGCCCTAAAGGAAGACAACTCACGTATGTCAAAGAAGACACTGCCAAGGAAAGGGTTAGGCCAAGAAACTTAGATACAAGGAAACATATAGGTTGTCAAGAAACATATGATAGAGAAACTCAGGCAAACAGAGAGAAAATAAAGGATAAAAACACCCAATAACCCCAAAAGGAGATATCCCTAGTGGAGTTGCCAATTCTGTTATGATAAAAATATCTCTATGGCCAGGGGAAAACCACAATAGATGAAACAACACCCATAAATCAACTCTAATATCAATTATGTTGTATAAATGAAATTCTAACAAGAGGAGACTAGAAGCCTACCTCGTTCGGACATCCAAAGAAGACCACCGTTGAGCACGTGACCCAAAGTTTTATACCTGCAACTTGTCCTCAAAAACCAAGATACACAAGTATGTCGTAATGATATATAATGTTAGCATACAAATTATCATAATCCATTAACATACATAACAAATACACATATGAAAATCAATATAAATATTTGCAAGATATCAATTAGATGAGAAAAGAGTATTTCTATTAGTGTAATCAACATAAGTACATAGGTGACAAACTTTTGTAACGACACATATCAAAACCAAGAAACTAAGTCCCTCCAGTTGGGCCTCCACCACTTTAATCCTCCAAAAAGTCAAGATCACAAGTAGGATTCAATGAATTTCTCCATCAAAATATAGGAAGAGCTTGGGGTCTGAAGACAAGAAGTTCAGACTTTCAAGGACAAAGGGATGCAAACTCAATTGAGGTGAAATTTCTCCAGAGTGTCTTTGCTCTCTATGATGTCTTCTATCGTCTACTCAAGGATTGTATATGGATCAATTTATAGCCTCCAAATGGAATTGAAGGGTTGAGTCAGAGTGTTTCCAGTATATGGAAGGTCAAGGATCATAGATATCGTGACATGGCATGAAAACCCAACATATTTTTTAATTTTTTGAGCAACAAACCCGATGTACGTGGGATGTAATGGAGTATCCCACATACATACATGAGTTGTATAACTGGAAATTCATGTACATGGAAAAAATTGTGTATTTTTATCTTTGGATTGAACAAAAAAAGGGGAAATGAAGTCTGCAGAGGGAAAAGGAAGGCCATCAAAGAAAGATGCACGAAGTGTGGAAAAATATGCTATAACAATTCCAAGAGAATTCCAGGAGTGTGTTGAGTTGAAGGAGAAAGGAGAAGGACATCAAGAGAAGGGGCACACTTTCCAAGAGGGAGAGAAGGCATGCACCCCAAGACAAGTACAACATTGAATGTTGGTCCATACAATTAAGAAAGGAGCAGTACAATATGGATTAGAAGAAGGTTGTACAATTGTGAATGCACATAAATCGAGGATGTAGATGGAAAATATTTCTAGGGACTAAGGTTTATGAGTTTTGGTCCATAAGAGTGTTTTTACTATGTATGAATGCTTAGGAATTTCTGCTGATGTTGAAGATCGTACAACAGAGACTATACTATTGATTATTGGCACAATTTTTTAGGTAGAATTTTGTTGATGATAATGTGGGTTTTTATCACATAAATATATGTGTTTGTGGGCACAGTTTGTAATTTCAGCACTATAATTAATATTGCATAAGATTGTTATTATAAACTCATAATTTCTCCAGTGAAGCTCAATAAAGAAAACTCTCTTGGTTTGGTTTTCCCATGTTGGGTTTTTCCAAGGGCATTGCCCATAAATTCAATTTGTCAAATGTGGTGAATGTGTTGTTGTTCATTTATATTTCTGCTACTATATTTTCAGATTACTAAGCCTCTTGTATTTCTGCTCATAGTTACAGTAAATGCATGTGGTTCCATTGATTTATTGGTGAATAACTATAGGAGGTTGAAATATTTTGTTGAGTAAGTGTTTGAGATTAGTTTTCAACATGGTATAAGAGTAGGAGCTATGAGGTTCAACATACAAGATATTTGACACTTAATTTGCAGTGAGTGCAGAGGGGTTTTTCCTGAAAGAAGGAAGGAAAAGTGGAGTCACTTGGTGAGAGACCAAGGTGAGGATCTTTGGTGAGATGCCAAGATCGAGAGACTCTTGGTGAGATGCCAAGAGAAAGGGACCTTTGGTGAGATGCCAAGGTTGAAATATTTGGTGAGATTCCACGATTAGGATCTTTGGTAAGATGCCAAGATCAAGGCTTGGAACAATAAGGAATTTTGTTCAAGGAGGTATTAGATAGGTGGATAAGGAATTCCATCTAGATATCATGCAGGTCAAGCAAGAGAGAGAGAAGAGGCAGCCTCGGGTTGGCTTTAGAGGTAGTTTGTAGCTGAGTTCCAAAGGGAGTCTGGAGTTTGGATCAGTGCCAATGAGAGAGCAGGAGGCTCATATCAGTAGGCCCATGAGGTTTGACATGACACTTATAGAGGAGGAGCACATGGATTTTGATAAGATTTCAGTGTAGGTAGTTGGAGATGCTTTGATTTTAGAGGGATCAAAGGCTTCCAATGTAGTGGGAGCGGCTACAACAACATAGGACATGATGGGGTTAGAGACAGATCTAGGTGGAGGCTCTAGAAGTACCTCGCTCTGTAAGAGGGAGTGTTAGGTTTTGGTAGCTTGAAAGTACCTCTGCATTATTGTTCCTAGTCAGAAGTCCGAGAAAATGTCTCTCTTAAGTAACTTTATAAAGTGTATTTATAAAGTGACTTTATAAAGTGATTTTATAAAGTCAAGTTGGGCCTTTTAATATTAATGGGTAAAAATGACTTTATGAAAAGAAATTCACTTAAGTGATTTAAGTGAACTCAACGAAAGATTAAATTGTGACCGTTCATATCAAGGGAAGGTGAATATTCACTCAAGGGAGACCAAGGGTTAGAGGAGTTACTCATTAATGAGTAATAAAAGGAACACTAGAGGAGATATGGGGCACACATTTTGGGAGGATAGGTTGAGAGGAATGTGAAGAGTCACTCACATTCCAAGAGAATTCCAAGAGAGTGTTGATATGAAGGAGAAAGGAGAAGGACATCAAGAGAAGGGGTGCACTTTCCAAGAGGGAGAGAGGGAACACACCCCAAGACAAGTACACCATTGAATGTTGGTCCGTACAACTAAGAATGGAGCAGTACAATATGGATTTGAGGAGGGTCATATAGCTGTGAATGAACATAAATAGAGGCTGTAGATGAACATATTTTTAGGCACTGAGGCTGTTGAGGTTTGGTCCATAAGAGTATTGTTACTATGTACGAATGTGGAGGAATTTTTGATGATGTTGAAGACCGTACAATACACTGTTGATTATTGGCATAGTTTTTGAGGTAGATTTTTGTTGTTGATAATGTGGGTTTTTAGCACAAAAATATATTTGTTTGTGGGAACAATTTGTAAATGTTGTAGATGATTGTTGTTGTAAACTCAAAATTTCTCCTGTGAATCTCAATAAAGAAGACTCTCTTAGATTGGTTTTCCAATGTTGGGTTTTTCTAGGGGAATTGCCTAGAAATTCAATGTGTCAAATGTGGTGAATGTGTTGTTGTTCATTTATATTTCTGCTGCTATATTTTCAGATTAATTAGTCTCTTCTATTTATTCTCATAGTTACTAAAATGCATATGGTTCCATTGCTTTATTGGTGAATAACTATAGGAGGTTGAAATCTTGTGTTGGCTAAGTGTTTGAGATTAATTTTCAACAGGACTCCTTGTGTAGTTCAATAACTTGTAAAATTATTGTTCACATATTCACCTCCATTATCTGTTCTTAACCTTTGAGTTTGTTGTCCAGGTTATTTTTCTACGAGGGCCTTGTAGGCCAAAAACTTGTCAAAAATTGTTCTCTTAAGGTTTAAGAAGTAAACCCAAGTGCATCTGGATAAGTCATCAATGAAAGTTAAGAAATAATTTCACCTGGAAAAAAAAGGAGAAGAAAGTGAACCACACAAGTCAGTGTGAACAAGATGAAAAGGGGTCGAGGCGTGCCAAGAGGCATGTTTTTCAAAACTGTCTCGGTGATGTTTTTCAAGAACACAACCAGAAAAAAACACCATATCTGCATGAAACAAGAGGAAGACCAATCACCATCTGTTGATTACATAGTTTTTGAAATGAACGATATTTTAGATGACCAAACTGCTCATGCCAAAGTTTGCTCAAGTCATCACTATGAGCAACAAAAACTGAAGGAAAATATGATGACCCAAATTTGTCAAACTTTTATAACCTGGTAATATCATCAACAAATCTAGTTGCAAGAACATGTTGAGGATCGTTTAGATCCTTGATTACAACTTGGTGAGGTGAAAACTCTACGGTTTTACCTTAATGTGAATGGGTGATTTTATATACTTATAGAAGGTTGCAGGAAAGACTTGGAACACATAATACATCATTAAAATCATCATTATCTACTTGAATCATTCCATACCCTACAACATTGAGAGATATATCATCACCAACAAATATTTTCTTTGTGTTACATTCATTTAGAGTAGACAATATGGATTTATCCTTATCCATACGATAAGATTATCTAGAATCAATAAGCCACTCATAAGAAGAAGAAGTAGAAGTGACATTGAAGGAGAAACCAGAAGTAGAAAGTGCATGTTCATGAGAAGAAGAGGAATAATTAGAACCTATAAATATGTTTTGATTTTTCGTCGCTACTTCTAAAGATACCATCTTCTTAAAACATTTGGACTAATCATGACCATATTTCCCACAAAAGTTTCAATGTTTTTTGGTCTTCTTACTTTTAGATTTTTCTCCTTTGTCATCATTAGGAGCTGAAGCTGGCTAAGTGGGTTTGAGACCCTTGTTTTTCTTATTGTTTTGGTGAGGATGCTGCTTCTTGGGATTCTTGGATTTATCTTTCTGCTGGGCCACTAATGATTTTTTGGATGTACCTACAGTGTTGATCACTCTAAGATGCACAATATTATATTGATCTCTAATCAAAGCATCACAAATGGACTCAAATGTGGGTCTTTGATAAGCAGTCCCTAGAGCTTCTTTGATGGCATAAAAGGTAGATACAAAAATAGAATATGCACTACCAAGCTTAGCAAGAATAACATATATTCATATATCCTTTGGTAGATCTAGTTGGCATTCAATACACAAAAGTATAAGTGTTTTGAACTTGGATAGGTAATCATTAATGCAAGGGAAATCATTTGGACTTAAAGTCTGTTGGATTACTGAGATGGGAGGGTGAATCAGTAATAAAAATTATTAATCCTTTTAGCCATAGTATGTAAGTGTTATTTATCTTTATGATCAATATAACATTATCATCCAATAAGTGCAAAGTAAATAAACCATAAACAATGAAGAATCAGACACATGCATAGTACACCAATATTTTTGTGTGGAAACCCAATGCGGGAGAAAACCACGAAATGATTTTTCTTATGTCTTTAAGAATTACATTCATTGGAAGCACCAACTTCCTTTGTTTTTGAGCTACAACTGGAAGGAGGCTCCGACCCCCTATATTTTCAGGATACAACTTGAGGGAAGCTCCAACTCCCCAATTCTCTGGATACAACTAGAAGGAGGATACACCCCCTATGTTCTTCGACTACAACCACCTATCCTTGCCCCGTCCTATTGCCTTGAAATAAAAATTAAATGATGAAACCACTGCCACACTGTCACTGTGAGATATACCACTGTAAACATGTAACAATTTGTGCCAACAACCTGTAACCAACATGTACCACTGACCTGTAACCAACCTGTACATGTACTCTACCTGTACCAACAAAAACCAATAGGTACACGACCTTTCTGTGCTGCAGAACACATATGTACATGCCCTTTCTCTATTGTAGACCATGTATGTACATGAGATTTCTATACTGCAGCCTATGTCACATCAATCCTTTGATTCCTCTATCACATCAATCCTGCAAACTGTCACTATGTCCAGACTGTAGTTGTGCCCTATGCATACATTTTCATACAAATCCCTTAACCAAGTGCATCTATATATCTCTAGTCATGTGCCATCCAAGTGTGTATAATCATGAACAAGTATAATAACCCTCACATAAACTTCAAATCAAACCCTAACTACTATACAACCTCTCAATACATCAACCACTTCAAAAATACAAACTCTCAACCATATACCACAAAATCCCTTAACCATATGTCAAGAAATACAAGATATGCCTCAACACTAACAAGATGTACCAATGATAAATTATACCATCACTATATTTATGTAGATCTGAATTATACAGTAAGTCCCAAATAGCCAATATATTCTCTAGGGAAATTCCTTAAACCCCCATAACCATTTTTCATGTAGACAACAAAATCCAACTACTTATAGAAATAAGACATACCTTTTGAACTTGTAGGTAGATCTGTTGTACCTGATCACTTTAGACCTTCCTGAGATCTTTCCTTTAGACTCTAGAGACATGGAATCTTCATCTTCTCAAGTTCTTGTGACTTTTCTAACATCTATGCACCCTGCTATATTGAAATCCTGTGTATGTACGTGCCCTTCTCCATTGCAGCCCGCGTAAACCTCAAAACTAGTGTTTTTTTCAATATTTTCTGTAATTCCAAAAATTTCGCCATCAACCCTTTGTGCTACCTCAGACTTGTGCAACTTCATATGTATTAATGAGTACCTGCAATAAACCTTACACAATAATAGATATCCAATGTGCTCAATAGGTGCTAATAGGAGAGCCTTGCTCTCTTATTTATAATTCCACGTAGCTTCCTCAAGGGGTTACCTTCTAACAAACTTAACCCAATTTCCTTCTTTTAGGGATAATCCACTTCTAACAACTTGTCCACTTCTAACCCACTTTGCTACAAATAGTAAATTCTCCACTTCTAGTTGAAACTAAATTATTTTTAATTATTTTATTATTGCAACAACTTAACCCATGATTAACTCCTATTTTCACCCACTTGAATAGTCAACCTTTTTCTAGGAGATTATAGAATACTTTGACTTCTTTGACCTTCTAGATAACTCATGAGGGTTTTCCAACTTCACAAGGCCATAACTCTCTAATCGAGAGGAGTTATGTGACGTTCCACATATCACCAAAAATGGCATGACATGTAATATCCATACATAATAGTTTCACCTGCAAATATATTAATCTTCATATCATTATACATTAATCAAATTGAAGTCCCTTAACCATACTATTTGGGGCTACCATAATTTACTACAAAAATTGCTTCAAGGGTTGACATCAATGAAAACCATCCCAATTAATTAACAATCTCCCCCTCTAGCATTGATGGCAACACTAAATTCATATTTCTCATAATCCCCTTTGACCATGACTTTGTGCTCTCTCTCCAAGCATCTAACTCTTTTTACTACATCTGTTGAATCTAACCATGCCTTTGTGCTCTCTCTCCAATCCTCTAACTCTCTATCTTGCATCTGGTGAATATCTCCCCCTTTAACATCAATGGAAAATGTAACTCCCCATCCTGGGATGCTCCCCCTAACTGAACTATCATTGGGGCTCCCCCTGCCTGAACTCTCCCTGAAATTTCTCCCCAACCTGAACTATCCTCTTTATGGTGCTTCCTCGTGTAAATCTAAGACATAGAATATAAGCATCCAAAAGCATTCATTTTGGAGAAGAAATTACTCTGAGTCTCTAGCGAAGATACTCAAAGGATTCCCTTGGAAGCAGTTTTGTAAAGATATCTATAGCCCATTCTTTTGTTCCCACATATTCAACTTTGATGTTCTTCTTTGCAACCTGTTCCCGTAGAAAGTGAAACTTTATTGGAATGTGCTTCATTTTGGAGTGCATTACTGAATTATTTGAGATACTGATGGTGCTTGTATTATCAAAATATATTAGAATGGACTCATCATACTCAACCTATATATCAGTCAGATTTTGTTTCATCCATAGAATCTGTGTACAACATGATGATGCTACAATATACTCTGCTTTGACTGTAGAAAATGATACCGATGACTATTTCTTCCTTAGCCAAGATACCAAAAACTCACTCAAGTAGAACATTGCTCCACTGGTGCTTCATCGATCGTCAGTGAAACCTACCCAATCTACATCCGTGTAGGAAATAAGTGATAGATCCTTTCCTTTTGGATACCATAATCCAAACTCTTTTGTACCCTTGAGATATCTAAAACTCCTCTTCACTGCTAGAACATGTGATTCCTTTGGTGTTTCTTGAAATCATGCCACTTGTCCAACTTCGTGCATTACATATGATTTGGATGTTGGCACATAAATTAAACTGCCAATCATTGACCTATAATGCCTCTAATTTGTAGACATTGAATCATCATCTTTACTCAACTTGCAACTGGTTTGCATAGGAGTAATAACGAGTTTGCAATATTCCATTCTAAACCTCTTTAGCATTTCTCTGATATACTTAGTTTGAGAAATAAAAATTCCTTGGTTGCTTTGACATATTTGAAAACCCAGAAAGAAAGATAGTTCTCCAAGTAGTGATATTTCAAATTCAATCTGCATATCCTTTGCAAATTTTTGGCTTAACCTGTCATCATCACTTCCAAAAATAATATCAAAAACATAAACTTCAATTAATAAAATACTATATTGAGTTACTTTCATGTAGAGGTTGTTGTCTGCATTTCATTTTTTGAACTCTGCTTGCTATAAATATCTATCCGTTCTAGAATACCATGCTCCGGGAGCCTGTTTTAGACCATACGTGGACTTCTTCAACCTGCATACATAATATTCATTCTCTGACAAATGAAATCCTTCTAGTTTCTCAATGTAGACTTCTTCTTCAAGTTCTCCATTCAGAAAGGATGATTTCACATCCATGTGACACACTTTAATATTCTTGGAGCATGCATAAGCTAGGATCAATCTGATTGCTTCCATTCTAGCAACTGGGGAAAATGTCTCTTCAAATTCGAACCTTCAACCTATGCATATTGTTTACATACCAATCTAGCTTTGTTTCTGGTAACCTGTCCATCTTCATTCAATTTATTTCTGAAGACCCACTTTGTGTCGATCACAGTCTTGTACCTTGGTCTTGGAACCGATTCCCAAGTGTCATTCTTCTCTATTTGATCCAACTCTTCATTCATGGAATTTTTCCAGAATTCATCCTTCTTGGCTTCTTCAAAACTGTTTGGTTCAATTGAAGAGAAGAGTGCTAGGTGTATTTGGTTTGGTGAATGCATTCTTCTTCTAGTCTCAATTCCTACGTCTTTGTTACTGATAATTTGATCTGAAGTATGATTCTTCTGTATTTGTTTGCTAGGTGTCTTTGGAGGTACTTTTTGTACTTTCTCTTCTACTTCTATCTAATATTCATCATCTTCCCCTTCTGTTGCTTCTTCATCCTTTGCTTCTTCTTCATAAACTTGTTCCATTGATTCCTTTTCTTCTTCCTTTAATTTATGTCCACTTGTTTCATTAACCGTTACATTGATGATTTCCACAAATTTGTTGAGCCTTAGATTGCAACACTTGTATACTTTCCTTGTACTTACGTAACCAACAAGTATTCCTTTGTCCACATGAGAATCAAACTTTCCCATTATTCCATCTTCTCTTTTGGTGTAGCATTTTCTTCTGAAAACTCTAAAGTGCTTCACATTTGTTGGTCTTCCTTTTTGTAGACCGTAGGGATTTTTGTCACTGTTTTTTCTGAGCATTACTCTGTTTTGAATGTGAACTATTGTATGCACTGCATGCGTCCAAAAAAGATATGTCAACTTAGAATCCATTAACATTGTTCGATCCATTGCTGTATTGTCCTATTCTTTCTTTCAACAATTCTATTCTATTGAGGTGTCCTAGTGACGAAGAATTACCTTTTATTCCATGATTTCTACATAAATCCAGAAATTACTTTGAAGTAAACTCTCCTCCATTGTCTGATCTCAAACAATTGATTTTTGAATCCATTTCATTTTCAACCATTTCCTTGTATACCTTGAAGTTTTCAAATGCTTCTGATTTCTTCCTGAGAAAACAAACTGCAGTCAATATTGTATAATCATCAACCAATAACATAAAGTATTTCTCACCATTTAAACCCTTTTTTCTAGTTGGTCCAACTAGACCAGTATGCACAATTTCCAGTGGTCTTTTTGTGGAGTATTACTTTGATTTGAACTTGGTTTTTGCTTGCTTTCCTTGTTGACAATGCTTGCCTAATATGTTGGTTGGATTTGTGATCTGGGGAATTTCTCTGACTGCTTCCTTTTTGTTGAATTTGATGAGGTTATCGAAGTTTATGTGAACCATTATTTTGTTCCATAGCCAAACTTCATCTTGATTTCCTAAACAACACTTTTCATTTCCAATTTCACTTAGTATATATATGTTGCTTGAAGTTCTTACAATTCTTGCAATCAATTTGCCTGAACCTTCTTTTCTTATCTCGCACTTATGCGAATCAAACATAAGTTTGTGTCCTTGGTCACACATTTGACTTACACTTAGAATATTATGTTTCATATCTTCCACTAGTAGAACATTTTCTGCCTTGGTATTCTTTTTTCCAATTCTGACTGTGCCCTTTCCAATGATTCTAGTCGAGTCATCATTTCCAAAGGAGACTGGTCCATCTCTTTCCTTTCTCAATGTAAGAAACTTTTCTTCATCACTTGTCATGTGATTTGAGCAACCACTGTCAACATACAAACCACATTTTTTGTGTTTATATTGTAGAGAGAGTGTGCATTCTTCATTGTTAAACTGATTATGATTTCTTATACATATTCTCTGCTGAGGTTCATGTCTGTGACTGTTTTTATTCTGTTGTGATTCTCTAGGAGGGAGTGTCATTATACAATATTTGACCATGTGTCCAAGGTTATTGCACTTGTATCATTCCAATTCAGTGTTTAATGATTCAAACCTATTGTATATTCTTCTCTGTGTTTCACTAGGTCTTCTTGGTTAACCATTTTGTGCATGAATTTCAAAGTTGTTTCATTTCTTGCTATTAGCTCTGCAATTTGCAACTTTATGTCCAAAATTATTGCATTCATAAAATAAACAAAAATATAGTTTGATACCTGGAAGTTGAAGATATTCTAAAGGGATTTACTCTTCTGAATACTTCTTCTTCCTGATGATTGCTTGTTTATGACTATTGCTGATTCTAAAATCTTAATCTTCTAGGTGGATGAGTGTCCCTATGATTTTCCCTATAAAAATTCTTGTCTCCTCCAACTGTCTCTGCATAACTTCTTGGTTGTGTTTCTTGATATATAGTTTTGGAGCTTGACCCTCTTTCTGTCTAATTGTATCCTAGCCCAAACTTGTCATGATGTGGCCTATGACTCTCGATAATATTATCCAAAACCTTTGATTTGTTTTTCATGTTTTTTTGTTGAAGGTATTTTCTCAATGTAACAATCTCTGCTTCCAAATTTCCAATGATCTTTTCCTTTTCTTCCAACAATTATTTAAGTGCTTCTTCAATTCTTTTGTCTTCTTCAACTTGAATTTTTAGATCAGAGATCATCTACTCCAATTCTTCAGAGTTGGAATTTTGTGTCTCCTCTTTTCTTTTTAGTTCTGCCTATAGTGATTTGTTTTTCTTCTTTTCCCTTTTTATAACATCTATGAAACTCAACAATTCTTCTCTATAGTCAACTTTTGCCTCTTCATATTCTTCTTCTATGTATTCTTTATCAGAGTTTTCTATTGCCATGAATATAACTCTTTCTGTCTCACTTTCACTGAATTCATCTTTGTCTTATGAGGAGCCGTCTGATTTGGTGCATAAACGTTTCTTGAAGACTTTATTTTTGGTTCTTTTGCCTTTATATTTTGTTTTCTATTTGAATCATCTTCTTCATTATTTTTCTTTTTCTTGTGAGGACATTTGTTATCAAAATGACCAATACCATCACAATTAAAAAAAATCAATGGAATCTTACCTCTATATCTGTCATCGGTTCCCTTTTTCAGTCTTCTGACAAAGTTGTCTACTTCTTCATCATCTTCTGAGATGTCACTGCTACTACTATCTTCTTTTCCATTTTGCTTGCCCTTTTTCTTTGAATTTTTGGATGCTTTGAATGTTGTTTATTTTATACCTGGATTCTCCTGTTCAGTTCTCATTTCATAGTCTATGAAAATTCCATGTAGTTCATCCATTCTTATTGAGTCTAGATATGCTCTTTATTCTAGTGATGAGATCTTAGGATCAAATCTCATTGGAAGAGATATTTGTACCTTTTGAACATTTATAGATTCATCTACTTCTTCTCCCAATCCTATGATTGAATTCACTGTTTCATCAACTCATAAGAAGTAAGCTGCAATATTCTCATCTTCCTTCATCTTTAGCTGTTCAAATTGACCTCTCTAAGTTTGAAGCTTTGCTGCCTTAACTTTTGCACATCCTTCATAAATATTCTGAAGTTTTTCCCATATCTCTTTAGCAGAGTTGCAATGCATAACTTTGACATATACCAAATCACAAAGACCATTCAGAAGTGCATTTGTGGATTTTGAATTATTTAGACTGTGTTTCCTTCCATTGTCATTTGTTGGAGGAACCGCTAGTTCTTTATATCCATCTACAACTGATTTCCAAACCTCAAATCCATGTGCATGTACATATGTTTTAATCCTTCTGCTCCAAAATGCATATTTATGTCCATCAAAATGTGGTATTCCATTTTTATACATATTGTTTCTCTCCATGATCTACCTTTCAGTGTTTAAACTAGTTTATGAAGGAACCTACTCTGATACCAATTGTTGGATTACTGAGAAGGGCGGGGGGGGTGAATCACTAATAGATATTTTTAATCCTTTTAACCACAATATGCAAGTGTTGTTTATCTTTATGATCAATATAACATTATCATCCAGTAAGTGTAGAGTAAATAAACCATAAATAATGAACAATCACACACATGCATAGTACACCAATATTTTTATGTGGAAACCGAATGTGGGAGAAAAACACATAATATTTTTTCTATATGTGTTTAAGAGATACATTCATTGGAAGCACCAAATTCCTTTGTTCTCTAGATGCAACTGGAAGGAGGCTCTGACCCCCTATATTTTCAGGCTATAACCTGAGGGAATCTCCGACTCCTCAATTCTTTGGCTACAACTAGAAGGAGGATACAAGCCCATATGTTCTCCGAATACAACTCGAATGTGGCTACAACCACCTATCCTTACCCCATCTTGTCACCTTGAAATAAAAATCAAATGATGAAACCACCGCCACACTGTCACTGTGAGATATACCACTGTAATGTACCAATTTGTGCCAGCAACATGTAACCAACTTGTTCCATTGGCCTATAACCAACATGTACCAACAAAATCCAACATGCACACGACCTGGCTGTGCTGCATAATTCATATGTACGCACCCTTTCTCTATTGCAACCTACTTATGTACGTGGCCTTTATACATTACAACATGCGTACGTCTTCTGAAAACTAGGGTTTTCTCTTTCCTAAAAAATTATGACCCTTTGTTGCCTCTATCACATCAATCCTACAACTTGTCATTGTGTCTAGACTATAGTTGTTCCCTATGGATACATACTCATACAAATCCCTTAACCAAGTGCATATATATCTCTTTAGTCATGTACCATCCAAGTGTGTATAATCATGAACAAGTATAATAACCCTCACATGGACTAGACATCAAACCATAACTACTATACAACCTATCAATACATCAACCACTTCACAAAGACAAGCTCTCAACCATATACCAAAAAATCCCTTAACCATATGCCAAGAAATACAAGATATACCTCAACTCTAACAAGATATACCAATGATAAATTATACCAACATTGTATTTTTGTAGATCTGGCTTATACAGTAAGTCCCATATAGCCAATATATTCTCTAGGAAAAATCTTCAAACTCCCATAACCATTTTTCATGTAGACAATAAAATCCAAATTCTTATAGAAATAAGCCATCTCTTTTGAACCTGTAGGTAGATCTGTTGTACCTTATCACTATAGACCTTCCTGGGAGCTTACTTTCAGACTCTAGAGACTTGACATATTCATCTTTTAAAGTTTTTATGGCTTTTATCACATGTGCGCGCCATGCTATACTGAAATACCATGTACGTACACACCCTTCTCCACTGTAGCCTGCATACACCTCAAAAAATAGTTTTTTTTTCTTCATTATTTTCTGTAATTTCGAAACTTTCACCGTCAACCCTTTGTGCTACCTCATAATTTCACAAATTCAAATGTATCCATGAGTACCTACAATAAACCTTACATAATAATAGATATTAAATGTGCTCAATAGGTGCTAATAGGAGATCCTTGCTCTCTTATTTATACTTCCATGTAGCTTCCTCAAGGGGTTACCTTATAACAAACTTGACTCAATTTCCTTATTTTAGGGCTGACCAACTTCTAACAACTTGTCCATTTCTAACCAACTTTGCTACAAAGAGTAAGTTATCCACTTCTAGTTGAACTAAATTATTTTTAATTATTTTCTTATTGCAACAACTTAACCCATGATTAACTCCTAGTTTCACCCACTTGGCTAGTCAACCTTTTTCTAGGAGTTTCTAGAATACTTTGACTTATTTGATCTTCTAGATAACTCATGAGGGTTCTCCAAATTCACAAGGCCATAAATATCTAATTGTGAGGAGTTATGTGACATTCCACATATCAACGAAAATTGCATGACATGTGTTATCCATCTAGAATAGTTTTACCTGCAAATATATTAATATTCATATCATTATACATCAATCAAACCAAAGTCCCTTAACCATACTATTTGGAGCTACCAAAATTTGATACTAAACTTTCTTCAAGGGTTGACATCAATGAAAAACAAACCAATTAATAAAAAAAGTCATTAACTTATTCTCCAACTGGTGAGCTCGAATAATATTGTGTTTACCAAACACATCTTCAATCTTTTCCAAAGATTTATCTGGGCATCAAGTCCTTGAAGGTGAAAACTTTAATCATGAGAGATGGACATTCCAATTAGTCCACAAGATTCATAATTCGTATTAATCCATTTGACATACATTTCATCATCAGTGGGTTCTTATTCTTTTCCCAAGGTAATATGGTACAATCCTTTACTTCTTAATAAATCCTCTATATGGGATTTCCATTGGAAGTAGTTGGTGTTGGTAAGCAAAAGATCACTGGAAGAATCCATATTAAATATGTAGATAAAATGGATTTAAAATTGAAAGTGATGGTCTGGATGGAAATATGTCAAAAAATTAGGCTGTTTAAAAATAAACGACACTGAAAACGAACTTTGGATGTGAAATTTCACTAGAAAATTTGGGTCATTTTGCAACGGATATTTCGATGCTCTTGCGACGTTATGTCATGGATATTGCGATGAATATTGAGTCTCCCAAACTTCGTTTCATGTGATGTGGCACATGTGACGAACCTTGATTAACGTTGCAAGAGTGACGACAGTAGGGATGTTGTCACAATTGCGACAAAAAAAGAAATATCGTCACCAATACGACTAAGTAAAGAATTCGTCAAAAGAGAGAAATGGTAGGGAAATTGTCACACACTCGACAATATAGGTAAAGTAAGTGAAAAAATTGTGACAAATCAGCTTTTGAAGAGTTCGTCGCGATTGCGATGAACACAGGGTATATAACGATGAAATTGCTATATAATTTTCATGGTTTGTATAGCAAAATCGTCATAGGAATTCTATGGTTCGTCGCAATTGAGACGAACACTTTCATGGTTTGTATAGAAAAATTGTCGCAGGATTTCTATGGTTCGTCGCAAGTGAGACGAATGCTTTCATGGTTTGTATAACAAAATCGTCGCAGGAATTCTATGGTTCGTCGCAATTGAGACGAACACTTTCGTGGTTTGTATAGAAAAATTATCATAGGATTTATATGGTTCTTCACAATTGAGACGAACACTTTCCTGGTTTGTATAGCAAAATCGTTGCAGGATTTCTATAGTGCATCAAAATTGCGACGAAAATAATTTATTTAAAAAAAAAAAAAAAAAACATTTTGAGCAAAAAATATAATATTTTATTTTTGAAGAAAGGGGGCATGTATTGGAAGAATATTTAGGCTATGAAGTTCATTATATTCTTGAAAACATTTCACAAAGGGAAATTCTCTGAAGTAAATAAGGTATGGATAGATCGCTCTACATGTGACCAAGCACCATCTAGTTTTGATTTCAAGAGTACAAATATGGAGTGTCACATCCAATCAAGAGTTACCCTTAGATATTTATAGTTAGTCTATCAATTCATCTCAATAGGACCTCATCTATATTCAAAAATTCAAGTATGCTAGAATAGAGAATGCTTTTGTTGAAATAATTAGCTGAAGGTCTTATTTTCACATTCAAGGGGGCATTAACCTAGGAGGAAGAATGGTCCATTAAATTGGGTTTTTTATGGTTATACTAAGACATATAGAGAAGATGTCTTGTCCAATAAAGACAAGTTCTAGTTGTAGAATCCATTAAAATAGTTAAAAGAACATATTTTGATGAATGTTTGGCATAGGAGAAATTCAATGAGTCAACCAAAAGATATATATGTAACAATATATATTTGATATGGATATGTTATTAAAATAGATAACATATACATATCAAATATATTTATATGTGTGATCTTTACTAAACATATAAGTTGTAAGGTTGGCTAAGCTCATTACGAGAGGCCTTGAAAAACAAAGGCTTCTCTATTCTACTCAGAATTTTTAGGATTTTTATGGCTCCCTAAGAAGGTTTGTCTCTAGATGCATTCATGGATTTTCATCACAGTTGGTT
>JZKD02S0262624.1:332409-346862 GCA_000966675.3 Picea glauca
CATATTCATTCACAAGATAGTCGTCATTTAGAAAATTTCATATGTGCAAGAAGTGAAGCATGAACAAGTACTTATGAAACATTTAATCATGAAATTGGGTCTTTATGATAGAAATAAAATAGAGCATCATTGTAACGAGTTCATAACCAATATAAGTTTGCATCCATTCAATAAGTATATGCCATGAAACACATGAAGTGTCACTATTGTAAAGAGAGAATAAGGCAACAAGCTCAATGTAATAACTTTAGAAGAAATACAATGCTATCAGATTAGAAAATTTCATTGGTATATGTCAAGGCACAAAAATTATATCATTAACCAAACTTATCATTCATTCATCAACACTCAGAAATTAATCTATTTCTCATCATACAATATAGATCAATTCTTTGGAACCATGATTGTAGCATGAATCGACCCTCTCAACTAGAAAACAATATAAATGTTGCACTATTTGGGTAGATTGTTTGGGGTGGTTAGGGTAGGAATGTATCATGGTCAACCAACCAAGCCAAAAGAAATGCAAACACCACAACAAAATATGGTTAAAAAACCTTCATACAATAGTGAAAGGAGGCAAAGATTGGACTAATTGTAAGGTCCTTTGGAATTCCTTAACATATTTTGGCTTCTTTGGGTTGTGGAAAACAAGGTGTCATAAAAACATTGCAATACATCAACACTTTAATCACCATTGACAGTGGAATACTTCTACATTTTTATGACAGTCCTCGATAGATTTTTGGATAACACATAGGAGGTAATGTCAAGGATTTAAATAGAAGTATATATCCATCATACTTTTGTGTGATACCTCATCTAATAAAATAATTAAATGAGCCAAAATAATGTTGAACAGAAATAGAGATATATGTGTTAAGAGGGAGGCTTACTTGTAAGTGCAACTGAGACTAGGTTATAATAGGGTAACCCCCTTCCATCATACCTAATAAGGGTTATTAGACTAGAAATTAGGTTAAGGAACCATATATATACTTTTAGTAACTAAGGAAGGTTAGGATATCTATAAGGAAGGTATGTGAGTTAAGTTTTTGGTGATTATTTCATAGTAAGGTTTTGGTGATAACCTAGTAGAAGATAAGGTACGTTGGGTACTTCTCCTTTACCTTGACTTTCCTAGTAGGTGAGTAGGGGAAGCCAAGTGATATGCCTTTTTAGAATCCCATAGTCAAGTTATATGATTTACCTGAATAAGGATTTGTGATATATTTAAAGGCGCGATATGAATTTATGATGTTAAAATTTTATGATGTTCATGTACATATCATGAAATTAAACCTAATTCATGTTCTTTTAAAGGTTGTTTAGTTGAATGAATTAAATTGTGATTTAGCAATGAATGAGTCAAAACCTACCATAACTAACACAAGTGGAACCCTTAATTCATTATGGTATAAAGTTTCCTTGTAAATCCTTGAAGCAATACATCCTAGGATTTTGATCCCTGTCACCAAATATTGCATGGTTGTTATAAATGAAAATGAAAATTGAACTTGTCTAAGGTACCATAACCACCTAAGAGTTCCAAACATTCAAAATATTGTATTTAATTATTAAGAGGGGCATTTCCGTCATGATCATCTTAAGTATCATCGTCATTATATGACTATAACCTTGTTCATGTATAAATGAAGTCCTTTAGTATTAGTAACCCCACCCTAAAATGTTTCTAATGACAATGATAAAATCACAACTAAAACATCATCAATGTACTAGAAAACAACAAAACCCACTTGGCATAACCTACACTTTGATGGTGCTTCATAGGGATTGATAATAAATGATGGTGTCATCCAAGACAACCAAAGACACTTGGCATTGGCATACTTTGGTTACATGTGCAATAAAAGTAACAACAAGGCTAAGTTCAAATCCTATTGCAGGATTTCAACTTAGAAAGGGATCATCTACAAATACAATATGTTATAAAAGAACTTGATTGTTAAGTGTTTATGGGGTTAATAGTGTTTTCTCTTTATGTTATTATTTATCTAATGACTTAAGTAAGTGGGCCAATTGAGTCTCAATTCATACTCCTTCTCATCCAAATGGGTCCCAAGTCTCTATTGTTATAGGATCTAGTCTATTGTTATCTTTGTAGGTGGATGTGGGTCAAGTATTGTAATATGGAGTTGGGATATAATAACATATTTGATGTGTTATGGTGTGTGTGTGTATAATAACGTTATATTTTATTACATATATGTGTAATAAAACATACATATATATTATACTACACATACATGTAATAACATATATGTGTAATAAAACATACATATATATTATACTACACATACATGTAATAACATATATTACAAAAAACACGAGTTGTAAGTTTGGCGAAGCTCATTGTGAGAGGCACTCAAAAACAAAGCCTTCTCCATTCTATTTGGAGTTTCAAGTATTATTATGGCTCCCTAATAGGGCTTGTCTCCGGATGCTTTCATGGATTTCCATCCTAGTAAACTGCCAAGTCCATTGTGTTGGCTCAATGACTTCAACGTACTATCCCATCTATTTCTTTGTTGATGGAAGTTTCATTTTGTGCGAAAGGCGGTGTGGTAAATAATTTGTTTGTTGGGTCCACCACATTTTTATTTCAATATGTAGGACACTTTCATGAACTAATTATCGATATTTCAATATGTAGGACCTATTTTACATATTGACCTCTTTTACTTTCATGTAGGACCTGTCATAGACTTGCACATCAATGAAGTTTTTTAAAGAGACAAATTAGTTGAAATATGGTCAAAACTCTCTCATTGTTGCCATTATTGTGCCCTCTAATCGACAAAGTGAAGATTTGAATTTATGCCAGTATTAGAATAATGAGTGTTTATATCATGAACCTCTATATGGATTAACATGACCATGAGAAGAATAAAGCATGAAAATATGAAGAAAGTCTTGAAACCTTGAATAACCCTCCACATATTGTAGACATGAATATTGAGATGATGCACATGTGTGAAAGAGTAAATGTTTGACATCACCATTTCCAAACCCTCATGTTTAATCCTTAATGTTGTTGAAGAAAAAAAATAAATTTCATGGAACTAAAAACATTAAATTGTTGCCAAAATTGTGCCCTCTAATCGACAAAGTGAATATTGAAATTTATGTCAACATTATAACAATGAGTGTTTATATCATGGACCTCTATATGGATTAACATGACCATGAGAGGATTAAAGTAGGAAAATATGAATAAAGTCTTGAAACCTTGAATAACCCTCCACATATAAATTGACAGTGGCAATGTGATTTTGTTTCTTTGTCATGTGAGACACAATGAAAAGAAGGGAAATGCTCTGAAAAGATATTATAAAATGTTTGACATGGCCATTTCCAACCCCTCATGTTTAATCCTTAAAACTTATATTTATTGCATCTTCCCAAAAATTTCTTTTTGCATGTTGCACCAAGTTTAAAGTTTGCACATTGCTTGGAAAAAGATGCTTGCCACATGTCACATGTCACAAGACTTTCAAAGTTGCATATATCATGTCACAAGATTTTGGAAGTTGTATATTGCATATTCAAGTTGTATTTGTTGCCTAGACTCCATAGCCCAAGCACAAGGCACCAGGTCTTGCTTGTAGTCTCACGTCTTGAATCAAGGAGTATTGAATCAATATATACCAAGTCTTATAAGAGAAGTTGAAATTATCATTAAGTGCATAACAAAATTACAATCACAGATATATACAAGCCATAGAAATAGCCTTGTGTATATTATCAAATGAAAAAGTACCCATAATGTCAATGCATTATATGCATCATTACATGTTCAACTATATAATGTACATTTAACTGTCTTATAAAATTATTACATGACATCATGAATTTCTTTTAGTATTCTTTTGTGCTTTCCAAATCTTAAGTAATTCATCCATCTCCATGTCTTCTTTCACTGGGTGCTCTTCAACAACTAATGTTGTTTCAGTCCTTTCACGCCGAGTACATCTGGTCTCATACCCACAGCATGGATGCTGCTGTGAGGGGCCATCACCTACAAAAATAAAAAAATATTAAATTTATATGGCCAATTTTTAAATATCATTGAAGTAGTTCATTAATATTAAAAAATAACTCTGCAATGTAATGAAAGGTTAATGTGGATTGATTTTTATTTACCTTATCCTGCAAATTGGATCTTGGGGTCTGCCCCATGCTTTTCCTATGATCAACCAAGGGTTTATAACCGTACTTGTAACCAAGTTGGAGGTCTTCCTCTGTGGTTTCAGTTTCGAAGTCGTCGCCCTGCATTGCATAAGGGTATGGTTTTTAATGTTTTTTGCTGCAATTACCTGAAAGTTGTAAGGAGATACAAATAATATTCTTAAGATGTTTGGGTACTTACGATTCATGACTGTAATCTTGAGTAACTGCCTTGGCCTAGCTTGTGTTGGCCGTGTTTGGAAATCCTTGCTTTGGTTGCCTTCGAAGTGTCAGGCAACCTATCATCAAAATTTTAAAGTATGTTATATATAACCACACTTTTATTTAAATCTAAAGAAAAACAAAGCTAGTATTGATATCAAAATATTGTAATTTACCTTGGTGTACCAGTTGTTTGTTCTCCTAATTTTTTCAAAATATTCTCTTTTGCATCATCAATGATCGCCTTGCAATCCCTCTATGGAATTGAGGGAGGATGCTCATGCCTATGATTTCTTGCCAAGCTTCATCTATAAACATCCCGCGTATATTTTAAATATTCACCCGCTGCAGAGGTGACCGCTTTTTTATTGAACATGTCTACTCCAAAGAGGCCTTCAAGATAATCCATAAGTTCCTTTTTGAGGTTGGAATTCTAGAAATTCCACCTCATGCGTAAGGTTGCCCCCAAAAACCAACAAGGCCTTGCTTTCTAGGTGCCTATTAAAAAGGTTGTTTCCTACACACAAAAAGATATGATCATTAATTTAAAATTAATAATCTAGATGATTTCCGTATGAGAAGGACAACATTAAATGATTAAAATATGAATTAAAACTACATGGGAGTCTTGATTGTTTTAATGGAAGTCCATTATCATTGACCAGAAATGTGCACGGAAGGGTTCCTGTGCTTGTCACACTTCTAGCTCCAGCAAATGCAACCATCTCAACCACATCACCATGATCCTCATCTCTACTACCATCTCTAGACTCTGATCGAGGTGTGGATGTCTAGCAGTGCGTGTCATGGCTCCTATATAAATTAGGTGTGAAAGATGGAGAAGTAAATAGTACTCTAGTAGTTGTATGACTGCCTGCATCAGGACTCTGTAGCGTCTCTGTAGCCCCACTACTACCAACACCGGGCTGAACAGGCTCCAAAATGTCTTTATATAAAATAAAATGTTTTTTTGTGAGATAATGTAAAATTTAAAGAACAAAGTATCATAATTAAACATACGAGTACATTAAAAAAAAACTTTAAAATATGGTTATTACTTTATATGTGTTAAGTTGTGACATAAGGAGCTTGATCTTTTCTTTGACATCGGGAGTTTGATCTGGACGATCTAAGAAGCTAGTAAGTTTCTTGTTAGATTTAATGATCTTTTTTTTTATTAAGACCATCGGATCAACGGATGAATAAAACCCCTCCTCATTGGTGGAATCATGATCAACATGGCCTGCGGACTACATATAATTTCAACAAAAACAATGTTATTTCAATAAAATTATATAAGCAAATAATAAAAACAACATAAAATGAAAGTGGAAATTGATAATCATTTACATGTTCTGTGGCTGGCCATTTTCCACGATCATCCTGCCACATTATAATATAATTAGAACTCCCAACTATTTAAAAAATATATAATGATAACAAAAAAACAATGTTAAAGATAATATTTACAACAATGTTAAAGATAATAAAAAAATATAATGCAATAAGTAGAGGTTTCTTAAAGAGTCGTTGCATAAGAACCTCACACTATTAGTCAATGTTTCTATTTGATTCAAATGGTAATCCACTAATAACTCTTCCCCGAGAGCTATCTTTTTTATTGTGCACAGGACTACCCGATTCTCTTCACGTCCCTCATATATGCAATTCGGTTGTTTTTTTGTTGTCTCAGGCCGTGTGTTGTTTATAAACCCTACGATATTGTTGGAAGCTTTAGGCCTTCCATCAATATAGATAGTCACTCCCTTATTTTTATCCTTGTTTATTAGTTGTATATAATTTGCGGCAAGTGTATATATCCGCATACTTCGCATGTACCGAACCAACGGAATCCAATCGTTATAATTGTAACAGGGTCCGACATAGTCCATCAATTCAGTTACTGTATTGTATTTTACAATTATTCCATCCATGGAAAATAGCCCCAAGCCATGCAGGGAGGATGGTGCAATGCAATATGTCCTATTGTTGACAACGAAGTCAACATCTATAGGAGGTAGTTCCTTAGGTACACATTGTTTCACCAGATGCTTATACCTGAGTGGAACCTCTATGTCTCCTATGTTCTTATCATCATAAGAGCATGATCCTCCTCTGGCAAGAAAAAATTTCATGCGTCTACAAATTTTTATTCTGACTTTTTCACCTCTGGTCCTATTGGCAACAATAATATAATCTCTACTTTTACAAGCTGCCTACACAGGGTTTTTAAATTCTCGTCACTCGTCACAAACTTTTTCATTAAACAACACTTGTTACTCATCGCTTTCTACGTACCTGCTTTTCGATTTCATTTTCATGACTGTAAGCATGAAAACTCACAACTGGAATTCATGTTTGATTTCATTAAAGGATTAAGGTTCATTTGGTCTATTGTCGCATTGTCGTATTCCTCTATGAACATGGTTGTTTTCATGGTTATAACCCCTTGGTCTTGAAAACACCTTGGTTACATGAGTATTAAACCACTACCTATTTAACATTCGATTAATGTTAATGGGGTTTTGATTTATAAAATTCTTTGATTCAATTGTTTATTTGACATATTGATTTTGTGATCAAATCGTGGATATGCATACTATTGTTTTCAACTGTTATGATCTTTGTGCGTACCATTATGCTGAAGTGTCATTCCAAGTACAACATGGTATTATGCTTTTGCATGGCCTCGATCTACACAATTTTTCTCACACGCATAGCAATTAACACTCCTGCCTACCATTTCGAGTTGTCTTTGCATTGCGTTGGGGAAGCTTGGGGCAATGGCTATGTGCTTATTCTGTCAAACCCTACCTCCGAATATCGTGTCGGTTCCTTGTTGTTAGTCATGGATCCTATGGTGAGGATTGAGCCTAATGGTGTCCAGACATTTTTATCGTTTGATAATGCCAAAGAAGACTTAGAAAGGAATGGTTGGCATGTGTTTGTTGAAAAGTTCGAGGGTTTTAATTTAACAGTTGCTCAAGAATTTGCGCTGACGTTCAATGGTTGCAGAGATAAAATAGGAGACGTCCAGCTTGAGTTAAACGAAGATTTTATTAGCCAAGCCACCGATCTACCAGCTGTGGGACAAAAGTGGTTTAAAAACTCAAAGGTTGAAGAGGTTCCTTGGTCATTGTTGTTCACCTCAAGGAGGATTACCAGTTGCGACCGAGGTATGCCTGTTTCAGCTCTAAAACTTAGATGGCATGATCTGTTAGCTATCGTGAAACGATTCGTTACCTATGAGGGGAGATTTGGTTTGGTTTTCTTATATCACTTGTGGTTTCTCATGAGTTTTATCAATTTTCCCCTAAACATGCCCTATTTTCTCCTTCGAAGTCTATACAAAATGGCAAAGCGTTTTAAAAGGCATAAATCTGATTCTAGCCTGTTCCACCATTGTTTGATCAAGATTATTATTGTACATCAGTTGAAATTAAACGATGATTGTTGGGATGATTTCCTGTTAAGAAATGGTTTTGTTAGCAGTGAGATAGGACAGGTTGACAAGTCTATCGTCATAGAAACCCTTGTCGAGCCTACCATCTCTCCTCCTTTGCTCTTGCCCTGTGATCCTATTTTTTATGTGGAACCCTTGACCTATCTTGACACTACCCAACTCAACGCTCTACCAGATTCGTATCCCAAGGGTGATGTTAAGTCTGTTAAAAAATCCACAAATAAAAAGTGTAAAGGCAATGTTGATATCAATTATAAGAGTAAAAGAGCCACTCGTTGGGTTTCATGATGTGCCCGAAACAAACCTAAGCCCTGTGCAGACCAAAACACAATTGTGTTAAACAAGGATTTCGATTCGGAAATTGAAAGATTCATGACTGAAGAATATCCATATTCGTATGGACTTTGCTCTGGTAAACCCTATGAGTATGTTACAAACCTTCCACCGTGTCTTAAAGATAATCCCGATTTCCCTGGAATCAAACTCAGTAGTGAACCTACAGGTCAAATGGAAAATTCCCCACCTATTAATACTATCACTGCTAATACACAGTCTATTCAGCCGCAATGTAATGAATGTCGATCATGGATCGATAGGTATTACAGAGACGTGCCTTTACTTCAGTCTCGACTAAAATCCTTGGAAGACCAGGTGAATTTGCTAACGAAAGAGAATGGCAGACTTCAATCCGGAGCTCAAACTAAAGATAAACGAAAAAAAACCACAGGGTCTGTTGTTTTTAAGAACGTGGAAGTAACGACTGCCATTGTAAATTCAAAGATTTCTTGATTAAGTCGAATCCCTTAATCTGAGGTATGATGTTTAAAAATAAGTTTAGGATGATTTTGTCTTTTTTTTAATTAGAATACATGATTTGTTTTCACAGATTGCCTCTAGTTTGTTTTGATTGATTCAATAAAATACGATTCTAGTTATAATTATAACTAGCTACATAATCGTGAGATTCTGTAGCTAGTTACTAAAATTCGAATTACTTGTTTTAATAACTGAAAATGCATCTGAAATCTTTTATTCTTATGTGTTTTCATAAACCTATGATTTCTAAAGGAGATTTGAACCACTGGTGGCATCTCTCAGCATGCTATTTTTTATGTTGTTTTAGAATAGGCTGTTAGTTTTGATATAAAGTAGAATCTAGGAGGTTGCATCTCCCACAATTTTTGGAACAAATTAGATGATATCCACAGGAAACGTTTTGATCCTGTAACCTATATAAATGTGTTGTTTTGTAAACTAAAGACCATCACTACCTGAGAGAAAAAAACTATGGATTTATGATTGACAAACTTGAATGGAAATTGATATTTGCATAGCTTTAGCTTCGATATATCGTATTTTTATTCAAGTTATGGTCATTTCGATTTGTAATGAAATTGTGACTACTTTAGATATCATGGCTTATTACAGATTGATGTTATGAAATTTATATGATATCCGTTTTTTATGTCCCTTATATTACATATAGTAATTACTTTGTTCAAATTTGAGATTAGAAGATTAATCTTCTTTGTTCATTGAACATTTATATACAAATTTTCACAGTTGGATTTATCTCAATGTGACCATTTGTGAAATCATAAAATTGCTGTCACTACTTCTCTTATATGTTCTATCATTAGCATTCAATCACTGCTGCTTCACGTTTACGAGAAGCGTTTGTAAGATCTGTTACGGTTTACCTCATCAAACAACGAAATTGGATACTGTATGCAGGACAAATGGGAGATGCGATTACAGGTTAGTTCGCTCATTTTATTTCATTAGTTTAATTAATATAGGAATTTCATGTAGTCTAAATACATTGTATTGTTTGTTATCTTTGTTTTTCAATTAGACAGTTGTTATTTCGTTTCTTGTTTATAAAATTTATAAAGAATCAAAAAGACTGAATGATAGTTTTGCTGTCATAAATCAATCCATATTTGATATTTGCAGGTTTAGATTAAAATTTGCATTCTGTAAATATTATACATATATTAGAGATATAATCATATATATATATTGTACATATAATAAGTAGAGCTATTTTATAAATATTAGCTAGTAAACTGTAAGTATATTTTAGATTTGTATATAGTTTTCAGCGAGTGTTTTTTATTAGGTTATCTTCTTTAGTTTTATTTTTTTTACTTTCTTAGGACTTAGATTGGTTAACGGAGATGCTAAACACGTCGGAGTGGATTAATCCAAATGGATTGGGTTAAGTGGACAACCCCAGACTGGATTCACTCCTCCAGTTGACGAGTGGTCAATTTTTCCCGTCAACAAATGGTGCTAGAAGGAGGGCCTGGAAATTATTAATGGCACGAAGTGGTCGTAAGAATCCTCCACAACCTACCTGCTCACCTATAGTGACTAGAATTCATTCAAATGACAACATTGTCCCTCAAACAACAACCACATCAAATGACGATCTATGGATCACAGTTGAACCAGTAACTCCAAATCCTACGGGTGGTGACATACAAGAGATTGTCCGTCAATCTCTCATAAGAACACACAGTGCCTTTGCCTGTTTAAGACAACCAAACTGACCTTTGGACCAACCATTAGACTTCTCTGATATCAGAGAACAACTTGGAGGCACTGACCTTACTTTAAACCCTACATATCCAATCCTCACTCCTACAGCAGGAGGATCTGGTATACAACCATCACCACCTCCTTCATCTCCTTCTTCTTCTGGAGAAGAGTCCTCTAACGAAGGCAGTTCCTCATCCCAACCTTCGACACCAACCACACCTATGGCCAACAAGAACAATTCCGCCAGACCCTGGCTCGACCAAGATGCAGTGTCCATACCTGGGCCTCAGCATCCCTTGCCCAAACACCCAGAGAAATGGCTCCCTAAATTTGACCTGGACTCTAAACAGATCGCCGAAGATTACATCAAAAAGTTTATGTTAGCCATTAGACTCCATAGTGTCGAGCACGAAGACATAGTCTGTAGATTATTTCCCTACACCTTTGAGGGCAATGCCTCTACCTGGTACTTTTCCCAACAGCCCCACACCATCGTGTCATGGGAGAAGTTTGAATCCTGTTTTCTTGAGAAGTTCAGAGATGACAAGTATCTAGAAGTTCTAGTCATGGAGCTTTCTAGTTTAAGAATGAACCCCAAAGAGAAGATCAAAGACTTTAATCAAAGGTTCTTAACACTAAAGAACTGAATCCCTATGGATACGATTCCTGCTGAGAATCTTATCATAGCATATTATACGAAAGCCTTACATCAAAGCATAGCCATTTGGGTAAAGATATCTAAGAAAGCCATGTTGTTAGAAGCCTTCGAAGAGGCCAGTCAGATCGAGAAATACATCCTCATCTTAAAAGACACTACTAGCAACAAAATAGAGACTAGTTCATCTTCCAAAAATAAAATCGAAATCCTCCCTAGACCTTCCCAAAACAAAGCCCAACCTGAAAGCTCAGATTTAGAAAACTTACAGAAAGTCGTTCAAAAACTGTCCAATCAAGTTATAGATTTGAAGAGGACGATTGAAGAAGCTTCTTCAAGAAAAGGGCCTTACAAACTCCCATTTAGAAATCATTTTCCCACCAATCGACCTAATTCAAAGAAGGCCTAAATCTAGAAAGCTTGCAATTCGATATTCAAACGATTCTAGAAGCATAGGATAACTTGATGCCTCCTGAAATCCCTAAGGAAGTGGCTTAACAAGAGACAGTAGAAGAAGATTAATCCTCTCCGAACTTTTTTGGTCATTTTTCGGATAGTATTTTTCAAGCTAATTTCGAAAAAGTGCATCCTTACAATACTAGGAGTAAGACAACAAACAAGTCTTCTTCTAAAATCACTATGACTCTACCCCAAAATAGTCTAAATCAACTGAGACTAAACAAAATTATGTAAACCCAAGCTTAGATTATGATTTGGTTGAAGATCTAAAAAAGCTAAGGGCTAATATTTCTATTTATGAATTATTAAAATTCCCTTTTCTTTTACAAAAAATGCTACAGAATATTGCGGAGAACAACAAAAATGGCAATCCAAGTAGTAACAAAGGTTTTCAGAACAACCCCAAAGATCCTTAGAAGGCCTCTTCCAAGACTACTTCTGATTCTCACGAGAAAAGAGACCTTCCTGTAAATAATGTAACAAATGTAGATAAATTAGTTTTAGATGTAGCGAGTAAAAAGCAACAAGCCTCCAGCATTAGTAGTTGCAGAAATGTCCCTCCATTTTTGTTAACTTTTGAAATCTTCAATAGGAACGTGCACAACTGTATGGTAGATTCAGGAGCGTCATCTAACATAATGCCATGGTCTGTGTGTCAAAAGATCAATGCTGAAGTTCAACCATCCACCTTGAAGATCATCCAGCTTGATCGAACTAGTGTTAAAGTTATAAGTGAATTGAGAAATGTGATTATAAGATTGTTGTCTAACCCTAAAGTTCATCAAGTGATTGACATTATTGTTGTAGATATTCCAGAAGTTTATGGTTTGTTTTTAAGCAGAGACTAGTTAGAACAACTACACGGCTATTTTGCGACGAATTGGTCTCACTAGTGGTTGCCCGAGAATGGAAAGCCCAATAGAATCAAGATAAATTGTGAACGTTACCTAAAGTTCACAGTTACAGATTTAAATGATCCCAATGAGCCATTTACACCTTCTACCGATTCACCTGAAATACAAGGGATGGATACCTTTTTCGACAATTTCATGGACGAAACTTCCGCTATCACTAACCCAGAACAACGGTCTGAAATTTTGACATATATGCAGCCACCAGCTTCTACCCAATGGTCACATGCACTCGAGAAAAATAAAATATGGTCTCTTTATTTTGACGTGTCAAAATCCAAGGAAGGAGCTGGTGCAGGCTGCGTGATTATTGATCTAGCAGGTAACAAAACCCTGATTGCATGCAGGTTAGAGTTTGAGTGTACAAACAACACAACAGAGTATGAGGCTTTATTGCAAGGCCTCAGGAAAGCATTAGATATGAACGCTCAAAATTTGATTGTATTTGGTGATTCGAAAATTGTGTTTAGACAAGTAAAAAATTCTATCCATTGTTTATCTCCGCACCTTAAAAGTTACCAATCTGAGGTATGGAAATTGATGAATAAGTTTTCTGCATTTAACATAAATTCTATTCCTAAATTGAATAATTCAGAAGCTGACTTGTTAGCTAATGTAGCTTCGAAACTTTTCCCTGTAGAAGGCTTATTTCCGAATGCATTCTCCGTCGAACTGTTGTTCAGACCATCCGTCCTCGACAACATCACGAATTGGAGAGTCTTCGATGACGATCAACAGATTATAAGTTTCCTACATATGGAAGAAACTTTCCAGGGCATAGTAATCGATGAAGGTACTCATGAAGAAAAACTTCGTGACTTTACGGTAATACTAGATCTGAGATCTCCTGAATCTTCATCAGACATGGTAAATTCTATCTCGAAATCTATAGTTAGATTAGAAAAATTTTATGATCTTCACGACAAGTTCAAAAAATCAGTAGATTGTAAAATGAATGATTCCTCTTTAATGCATGAAAAAGTAAACTTGATCCACCGGATCTTTTAATGACTTATGGTTGAGTTTTAATTTTGCATGCGTTAATTAACCATTTGAGAAAACTTAGTGAAGAATGAGGAAAGAAGAGGAATTATAACATCCATATACACATTTACAGATCTGAAATGAAATATAAGACAACAAACCATAATACACAGATTGATAACGGAGTTCGGCACAACTTTGCCTACGTCTCCAGGCCTTTTCTCTTTGGGGGAGGCTTCTTTATTTCTATTCAAAAACTCAAACGTACATCGCTGCAATTCCAAATGGCTACAAGAATAATTTGGTCATGTTCTCCCAGATCTCTAGAACCATGCAAAGAAAACAACACGCAAAACGGACGTCCGGAGCTCCCAGAAATGATCCGACAGCGTCTCCTCCTCAAAAGCTTCTCTGCCTCAAACTAGTTTTGGCTTGGCTTCTCTTCAGCATAATTCTGCTCTGAATGCCTTCTATGGCCTAAAACAGGCCTGGGTTATATAGCTGGGAATTTGGTTACTCATCTCCAACTTCCTCCCAAAAATTAGGCTCCAAAAATACCCAATAACTCCCAAAAATGGAGAAAATACATTAAAATAGGCTTAATTATAATTAAAAACCCAAAATTGGTTACAAAAACCCACTTTCTAACTATAATATAGTTAAAATTGGGCATAATCCCCCTATTTAGTGTGCGCGCCCTAATTTAAGGTCGTATGAGGCCATGTGGCCGAGCACTAGCCCAAAGTCTAAGCGTTGGCCCCCCTCCTCGCGCTCCAGCTCCTGGTTCTGTGGCGTAACCATAGGACCACGAACCCCCAGCCCCCTCCTTTATGCGCCATACACTACCATATAATATTTTTATATTGTGGGTTTTAATAACATGAAATAGTTTAGGCGCATTGGTAAAGGACCATTGTGAAGGTGCTTAGGCTTAGTGGTTGGTCATGGGTTCAAAACCCATGGACCCCAAAACTTTTGAAACCTGCCACTTTGACTGATGACTGGGTGCCACGTGGCTACCCATGAC
>JZKD02S0262624.1:354433-374461 GCA_000966675.3 Picea glauca
TGGTTCTGTGGCGCAACCATAGGACCACGAACCCCCAGCCCCCTCCTTTATGCGCCATACACTACCATATAATATTTTTATATTGTGGGTTTTAATAACATGAAATAGTTTGGGCTCATTGGTAAAGGAACATTGTGAAGGCACTTAGGCTTAGTGGTTGGTCATGGGTTCAAAACCCATGGACCCCAGAACTTTTGAAACCTGCCACTTTGACTGATGACTGGGTGCCACGTGGCTGCCCATGACTGGGCCACGTGGCACTTTCCCATTCGACGGACAAATGCCACTTGTCAACCATTGACTGGTCCAGTTGCCTGCCACATGTCTGCCTTGTCAGTGAACCTGCCCAATCACCATCAGCTAGAGAGTGCCACGTCATCTCCTGCATAGTCAGCATGTTGATGTCATCAACATTGACTTTTTGATCAGTTGACCTTTGACTTTTTACCTATTTGGGATTTCGATCAGAACACGGTAACTTTCGCATACGGAGCCCGTTTGACAAAGTAAATATACCACCAGAATCAGGAAGACTAGATGGACGCAATGGCACTAGTTTCGTCGGATTCTGAGCACTTTCATTTTTTAGCATTTTTCAAGCCCTGTCAGGCTTCTGGATCTGATTTCGGATCAAAACTTGGGAACTAAAGACAATCCACAGTGCATTAATTTAGGGGTAGGATGTTCTGAAGAAGAAAAAACAACGTTTATTAAATTGTTTAAGGAATTCAAAGATGTTTTTGCTTGGACGTACGACGACCTAAAAACCTTTGATCCTAACATCATACAACACATTATTCCTATGAAACCCCAAACCCAACCTTTTCAACAAGAGTTAAGGAAAATGCATCCAAAACTCGAACCAACTGTCAAGAAGTAATTAAATAAACTCTTGAATGCTAAGATAATATTCCCAGTTAGGCACACACAATGGGTGTCTAATCTTGTCCCTGTCCGGAAGAAGAGTGGTGAAATCCGACTATGTGTCGATTTCCAAAATCTTAATCGAGCGTCTAATAAAGACAACTACCCTGTCCCACCTATGGAACAGATCCTTCAACATGTATCTGGTTCTGAAAAATTATCCTTATTGGATGGTTTTTCAGGGTATAACCAAGTCCTGATGTCCCGTCCAGACCAACTTAAAACCACCTTCCGCACTCCATGGGGCACCTACGCTTATAGGAATATGCCCTTTGGACTCATAAATGTTGGTGCCACTTTCCAGAGAGTGATGGACATCACTTTCCGAGGCTTAATCAATCAATTTGTCATAGTTTACCTGGATGACGTTACTGTCTTCTCGAAAAACAAAGAAGATCATCTAGCTCATTTAAGATCCATTCTACAACGATGTCGTAAGTACGACATTTCTTTGAATCCTAAAAAATCTATCTTCGCAGTAGAACAAAGTAAACTCTTATGATTTATTGTATCAAGCGAAGGGATGATTATCGACACTGAAAGAACTCAAGTCATTTCAAAACTCCCCCCTCCCTCATAAAAAAACTCTATGCAATCTTTCTTAGGTCAGATAAACTTTGTCAGGAGATTCGTCCCCAACTTTTCAGAAATGGTGAGACCATTACAAAACCTAATAAAAAAGGATGTACAATACCATTGGGGACCTTTAGAAAACCATGCTTTTAATTCAATAAAAAAGGCCATAATAGACGCTCCTTCTCTAATGAGCCCCGACTTTTCGTAAGACTTCACTCTGTACACATTCGCTTCTGACCACTCTTACACCGCTGTCCTAACTCAAAAGAACGCTGAAAACAATGAAGTCCCAATTGCCTTTATGAGCTCAACCTTCAAAGGGGCGGAACTTAATTACCCAACATTAGATCAGCAAGCCTATGCTATTTTTAAAGTAGTAAAGCACTTCCGATCTTATCTTTTGAAATCTAGGACGAAAATCATTGTCCCTTACTCGGCTATCAGAAATCTGTTAGTACAGAAAGAATTAGGCAAAAAAAGGGCAAACTGGGTCACATCCTTGCAAGAATATGACATAGAAATCACCCCAGAACAAATAGTGAGAGGTCAAGGGTTATGCAAGTTAGTCACTGACTCAGCTACAAGATAGCAAGAGGAAAATTATATGTCAAATCTAGGACAACACTACTAAGATTTAATCTGCTGTGCACAAAACCCTGTTAGCCCCTGGTATGATGATATAAAATTTTGTCTTGAACATGGGTCAGCTCCCTGTCACCTGGATCCCACAAAAATAAGAGCACTAAGATTAAAATCTGCTTCCTTTCAGCTGATTAATGGTATTCTGTTTTGTCAAAATTTTGATGGAGTACTAATGCGCTGTCTTGAGAAAGGTGAAGCAGAAAATGTCTTATTGGAATTACACACAGGGGAAGCTGGTGGTCATTTTGGTGGAGATACCACTGCCCATAAAGTATTAAGAGTAGGTTACTACTGGCCCACACTTTTTAAAGATGCTCATGCTTTGTGTCACAAGTGTGTAATTTGTCAGAAAGCATCCAGACGGATACAGAAACCAGCCTTCCCTCTGCAACCTGTTTCAGTAGACTCCCCTTTTCAGCAGTGGGGTCTAGATATTATAGGTCCAATTAATCCTCCATCCTCACAGCAGCATAAGTTTATCATAACAACCACAGATTACTTCACCAGGTGGTCTGAAGCTGCGCCATTAAAAGCTGTAAATACCAGTCAAGTAATAGTTTTTTTGAATTCAAATATTATTACTCGTTTTGGTATCCCTGACTGCCTGGTGTTTGATAACACTTCTTATTTTTCGTCTCTTGAGATGAGTGATTTCACTCTAGAAAAAGGAATTAAAATAAAATATTATGCCAGCTATTACCCTTAAGGAAATGGATTGGCATAATCAACTAATAAAAATCTGATCAAAATTATCAAGAGAACGGTCTCTGAAAACCATAAAAATTGGCATAATGCACTGTTAAATGAAATCTGGGATGATAGAGTGACTCCAAAAAATGTTGTGGGTAACTCACCTTTCTTTCTCATTTACGGTAGAGAGGCAATTCTGCCACCACATATTCTCCTTCCCTCTCTGCAGCTATCGTAGAAAATACAAGAAGAGGACTGTCCCCCTTTGGAGAATCGAATTAATGCTTTTTTAAAATTAGAAGAAGTGATGGCTCAAGCGAAACGGAAATTGGATCAACATCAACTCATTGTTAAAAGTTGGATTGATTCCAATTTTGCCTCTGACATAAATTTTGAGGTAGGTGACCTTGTCCTAAAATGGGACAAACCGCATGAGGGAAAAGGAGAGCATACAAAGTTTCAGAACTTGTGGCTAGGACCATTCTTGATTGCTGAGAAATTGGGTCCCAGCTCCTTCCAATTACAGAATTTAGAGGGACAACCAGACACCTATCTGGTGAATGGCCAAGCTCTAACAAGGTATTTCACTTGATAACACTCCCATGTACACTGTGTAAGTATTTTTGTTTTGCTTTCTTTTTGTTTTTCTTTGCTATTTTCTTTGATTCTTCCCTTATGCTTACCAATTTTTATTTTGAGACACACATACCTGCACCATGAACTGTTTCAGACAAAGAGAACATAAAAATTTCCCCTCTAAAATAACTACTGAAGATTGTTAAAACATCAATTATGATATTTTTCTAAAGTTCGCAACCATGTGAAAGAAAGCTTGTTGTTTGAAAAGCGTTTCTTGATTTCAATCTGTAACTGAAGCTATTCACGATCATCCATAAAAATTTCTTCTTACACTGTCCCTGTTCCTTAAGAGAACAAATCAGGTAAATGCATGCATGACGCCAAGATAACTTCGTCGGGGTACTGAACAGGCCCGCTGGCAGTGAAGCAATGTCAGGTATATGAAAATTCTTAGATATGGAATCTTTTGACCTTAAATGTCCTTTGTTTTGATCTGGAACTTCTTGGCAGGATACAAATATTGGAGTGGGTTAAATGGAATCCCTTTCGAGGCTATGGATGCCTGCTGGCAGCAACAACTCTATCAACAGTATTGAAGATTTTAACTTTAACATCGTGACTCTCTTTTGTCAAGATTGTCATCAGTTTTCGTCTTTTAAAATAACAAGCAATCTAAAACTGGAATGTTTTATGATTGATAATGATGTTCAAATAGTTTCTTAGTTGTTTTCGATTTGAATTTTTTCTGATTATCCTAATCTGGACTTGTTTGTTTGGTAGAGATAACTGCTTCTACCAGTGTGTTTCCATTGTTGGCAGCAATAATATAATCTCTACTTTTACAAGCTGCCCACACAAGGTTTTTAAATTCTTGTCACTCGTCACAACCTTTTTCATTAAACAACACTTGTTACTCATTGCTTTCTACGTACCTGCTTTTCGATTTCATTTTCATGACTGTAAGCATGAAAACTCACAGCTGGAATTCATGTTTGATTTCATTAAAGGATTAAGGTTCATTTGGTCTATTGTCACATTGTCGTATTCTACTATGAACATGGTTGTTTTCATGGTTATAACCCCTTGGTCTTGAACATGCCTTGGTTACATGATTATTAAACCACTACCCATTTAGCATTCGATTAATGTTAATGGGGTTTTGATTTATAAAATTCTTTGATTCAATTGTTTATTTGACATATTGATTTTGTGATCAAATCGTGGATATGCATACGATTGTTTTCAACTATTATGATCTTTGTGCGTACCATTATGCCGAAGTGTCATTCCAAGTATAGCGTGGTATTATGTTTTTGCATGGGCTCGATCTACACGATTTTTCTCACACGCATAGCAATTAACACTCCCGCCTACCATTTCGAGCTGTCTTTGCATTGCGTTGGGGAAGCTCGGGGCAATGGCTCTGTGCTTATTTTGTCAAACCCTACCTCTGAATCCCGTGTCGGTTCCTTGTTGTTAGTCATGGCCCATGTGGTGAGGATTGAGCCCAATGGTGTCCAGACATTGTTATCGTTTGATAATGTCAGAGAAGACTTAGAAAGGAATGGCTGGCATGTGTTTGTTGAAAAGTTCGAGGGTTTTAATTTAACATTTGCTCAATAATTCAAGCTGACGTTCGATGGTTGCAGAGATAAAATAGGAGACATCCATATTGAGTTAAACGAAGATTTTATTAGCCAAGCCACTGGTCTACCAGTTGTGGGAAAAAAGTGGTTTAAAAACTCAAAGGGTTGAAGAGGTTCCTTGGTCATTGTTGTTCACCTCAAGGAGGATTACCAGCTGCGACCGAGGTATGCCTATTTCAGCTGTAAAACCTAGATGGCATGATATGTTAGCTATCGTGAAATAGTTCGTTACCTGTGAGGGGAGATTTGGTTTGGTTTTCTTATATCACTTGCGGTTGCTCATGAGTTTTATCAATTTTCCCCTAAACATGCCCTATTTTCTCCTTCGAAGTCTATACAAAATGGCAAAGTGTTTTAAAAGGCAGAAATCTGATTCTAGCCTGTTCCACCATTGTTTGATCAATATTATTATTGTACATCAGTTGAAATTAAACGATGATTGTTGGGATGCTTTCCTGTTAAGAAATGGTTTTGTTAGCAGTGAGATAGGACATGTTGACAAGTCTGTCGTCACAGAAACCCTCATCGAGTCTACCATCTCTCCTCCTTCACTCTTGCCCTGTGATCCTATTTCTGATGTGGAACCCTCGACCTATCCTGACACTACCCAACCCGACACTCTACCAGATTCGTATCCCAAGGGCGGTGTTAAGTCTGTTAAAAAATCCACAAAGAAAAAGTGTAAAGGCAATGTTGATATCAATTATAAGAGTAAAAGAGTTGCTCGTTGGGTATCATGATGTTCCTAAAATAAACCTAAGACCTGTGCAGACCAAAATGCAATTGTGTTAAGCGAGGATTCCGATTAGGAAATTGAAAGATTCCTGAGTGAAGAATATCCATATTCATATGGAATTTGCTCTGGTAAACCCCATGATTATGTTACAAACCTTCCACCGTGTCTTAAAGACAATCTCGATTTCCCTGGAATCAAACTCAGTAGTGAACCTACAGGTCAAATGGAAAATTCCCCACCTGTTAATACTATCACTGCTAATACACAGTCTATTCAGCCGCAATGTAACGAATGTCAATCATGGATCGATAGGTATTACAGAGACGTGCCTTTACTTCAGTCTTGACTAAAATCCTTGGAAGACTAGGTGAATTTGCTAACGAAAGAGAATGGAAGACTTCAATCCATAGCTCAAACCAAAGATAAATGACAAAAAACCACAGGTCTGTTGTTTTTAAGAACCTGGAAGCAGCAACTGCCATTGTAAATTCAAAGATTGCTTGATTAAGTCGAATCCCTTAATCTGAGGTATGATGTCTAAAAATAAGTTTAGGATGATTTTGTCTTTTTTTTAATTAGAATACATGATTTGTTTGCACAGATTGCCTCTAGTTTGTTTTGATTGATTCAATAAAATATGAATCTAGTTATAATTATAACTAGCTACAGAATCGTGAGATTCTGTAGCTAGTTACTAAAATTCGAATTACTTGTTTTAATAACTAAAAATGCATCTGAAATCTTTTATTCTTATGTGTTTTCAGGAACCTATGATTTCTAAAGGAGATTTGAACCACTGGTGGCATATCTTAGCATGCTATTTTTTATGTTGTTTTAGAATAGGTTGTTAGTTTTTATATCAAGTAGAATCTGGGAGGTTGCATCCCCCACAATTTTTGGAACAAATTAGATGATATCCACATGAAATGTTTTGATCCTGTAACCTATATAAATGTGTTATTTTGTAAACTAAAGACCATCACTGCCCGGGAGAAAAAAACTATGGATTTATGATTGATAGACTTGAATGGAAATTGGTATTTGCATAGCTTTAGCTTCGATATATCGTATTTTTATTCAAGTTATGGTCATTTCGATTTGTAATTAAATTGTGACTACTTTATATATCATGGCTTATTACAGATTTATGTTATGAAATTTATATGATATCCATGTTTTATGTCCCTTATATTACATACAGTAATTACTCTGTTCAATTTTGAGATTAGAAGATTAATCTTCTTTGTTCATTGAACATTTATATACAAATTTTCACAGCCGGATTTATCTCAATGTGACCATTTGTGAAATCATAAAATTTTTGTCACTACTTCTCTTATATGTTCTATCATTAGCATTCAATCACTGCTGCTTCGCGTTTACGAGAAGCATTTGTAAGATCTGTTGCGGTTTACCTCATCAAACAACGAAATTGGATACTGTATGCAGGACAAATGGGAGATGCGATTACAGGTTAGTTCCCTCATTTTATTTCATTAGTTTAATTAATATAGGAATTTCCTGTAGTCTAAATACATTGTATTGTTTGTTATCTTTGTTTTTCAATTAGACAGTTGCTATTTCATTTCTTGTTTATAAAAGTTATAAAGAATCAAAAAGACTAAATGATAGTTTTGCTGTCATAAATCAATCCATATTTGATATTTGCAGGTTTAGATTAAAATTTGCATTCTGTAAATATTATACATATATTAGAGATATAATCATATAGGTATATTGTACATATAATAAGTAGAGATATTTTATAAATATTAGTTAGTAAACTGTAAGTATATTTTAGATTTGTATATAGTTTTCGGCGAGTGTTTTTTATTAAGTTATCTTCTTTAGTTTTGTTTTTTTTACTTTCTTAAGACTTAGATCGGCTAACGGAGCCGCTAAACCTGTCGAAGTGGATTAATCCAAACAGATTGGGTTAAGTGGAAAACCCCGGACCAGATTCACTCCTACAGTTGATGAGTGGTCAATTTTGCCTGTCAACAAATGACACTAGAAGGAGGGCCTGGAAATTATTAATGGCACGAAGTGGTCGTAAGAATCCTCCACCACCTACCCACTCACCTATAGTGACTAGAATTCATTCAAATGAAAACATTGTCCCTCAAACAACAACCACATCAAACGATGATCTACGGATCACAGTTGAACCAGTAACTCCAAATCCTACAGGTGGTGACATATAAGAGATTGTCCGCCAATCTCTCATAAGAACACACAGTGCCTTCGCCCGTTTAAGAAAACCAAACCAACCTTTGGACCAACCATTAGACTTCTCTGATATCAGAGAACAACTTGGAGGCACTGACCTTACTTTAAACCCTACAGATCCAATCCTCACTCCTACAGCAGGAGGATCTGGTATACAACCATCACCACCTCCTTCATCTCCTTCTTCTTCTAGAGAAGAGTCCTATGACGAAGGCAGTTCCTCATCCCAGCCTTCGACACCACCCACACCTATGGCCAACCAGAACAATCCCGCCAGACCATGGCTTGACCAAGATGCAGTGGCCATACCTGGGCCTCATCATCCCTTTCCCAAACACCCGAAGAAATGGCTCCCTAAATTTGACCCGAACTCTAAACAGATCGTCGAAGATTACATCAAAAAGTTTATGTTAGCCATTAGACTCCGTAGTGTCGAGCACGAAGATGTAGTCTATAGATTATTTTCCCTACACCTTTGAGGGCAATGCCTCTACCTGGTACTTTTCCCAACAACCCCACACCATCGTGTCATGGGAGAAGTTTGAATCATGTTTTCTTCAGAAGTTCGGAGATGAAAAGTCTCCAGAAGTTCTAGTCATGGAGATTTCTAGTTTAAGAATGAACCCCAAAGAGAAGATCAAAGAATTTAATCAAAGGTTCTTAACACTAAAGAACCGAATCCCTACGGATTCGATGCCTGCCGAGAATCTTATCATAGCATATTATACGAAAGCCTTACATCAAAGCATAGCCATTTGGGTAAAGAGATCTAAGAAAGACATGTTGTTAGAAGCCTTCGAAGAGGCCAGTCAGATCAAGAAAGACATCCTAAGATTAAAAGACACTACTAGCAACGAAATAGAGACTAGTTCATCTTCCAAAAAGAAAATCGAAATCCTCCCTAGACATTCCCAAAACAAAGCCCAACCTGAAAGATCATATTTAGAAAACTTACAGAAAGTCGTTCAAAAACTGTCCAATCAAGTTATAGATTTGAAGTGGACGACTGAAGAAGCTTCTTCAAGCAAAGGGCCTTACAAACCCCCGTTTATAAAGCCTTTTCCCACCAACCGACCTAATTCAAATACTAAAGGCCTAAATCTAGAAAGCTTGCAATTCGCTATTCAAATGATTATGGAAGCACAGGATAACTTGATGCCTCCTGAAATCCCTGAGGAAGTAGCTGAACAAGAGACAGTAGAAGAAGATGAATCCTCTCCGAATATTTTTGGTCATTTTTCGGATAGTATTTTTCAAGCTAATTTTGAAACAGTGCATCCTTACAATACTAGGAGTAAGACAACAAACAAGTCTTCTTCTGAAATCACTACGAATCTGCCCCCAAAACAGTCTAAATCAATTGAGACTAAACAGAATTATGTAAACCCAAGCTTAGATTATGATTTGGTTGAAGATCTAAAAAAGCTAAGGGCTAATATTTATGTTTATGAATTATTAAAATTCCCTTTTCTTCTACAAAAAATGCTACAAAATATTGCAGAGAACAACAAAAATGATAATCCAAGTAGTAACAAAGGTTTTCAGAACAACCCCAAAGTTCCTCAGAAGGCCTCCGCCAAGACTACTTCTAATTCTCATGAGAAAAGAGACCTTCCTGTAAATAATGTAACAAATGTAGATAAATTAGTTTTAGAGGCCGCGAGTAAAAAGAAACAAGCCTCCACCATTAGTACTCGCAGAAATGTCCCTCCATTTTTGTTAACTTTTGAAATCTTCAATAGGAATGTGCACAAATGTATCGTAGATTTAGGAGCGTCATCTAACATAATGCCATGGTCTGTGTGTCAAATTATTAATGTTGAAGTTCAACCATCCACCTTGAAGATCATCCAGCTTGATCAAACTAGTGTTAAAGTTATAGGCGAATTGAGAAATGTGCTTATAATATTGTCATCTAACCCTAAAGTTCATCAAGTGATTGACATTATTGTTGTAGATATCCTAGAAGTTTATGGTTTTTTTTTAACCAGAGACTGGTCAGAACAGCTACACGACTATTTTGCGATGGATTGGTCTCACTTGTGGTTGCTCAAGAATGGAAAGCCCAACAGAATCAAGGTAAATCATGAACGTTACCTAAAGTTCACAGTTACAGATTTAAATGATCCCAATGAGCCATTTACACCTTCTGTCGATTCACCCGAAATATAATGGATGGATACCTTTTTCGGCAATTTCATGGCCGAAAATTCCGCTATCACTAACTTGGAACATTAGTCTGAAATTTTGACATATATGCAGCCAACAGATTCTACCCAATGGTTACATGCACTCAACAAAAATCAAATATGGTCTCTTTACTTTGACGGGTCAAAATCCAAGGAAGGAGCTAGTGCAAGCTGCGTGATTATTGATCCAGCAGGTAACAAAACCCTGATTGCGTGCAGGTTAGAGTTTGAATGTACAAACAACACAATAGAGTATGAGGCTTTATTGCAAGGCCTCAGGAAAGCATTAGATATGAATGTTCAAAATTTGACTGTCTTTGGTGATTCAGAAATTGTGGTTAGACAGGTAAAACATTATGTCCATTGTTTATCTCCGCACCTTAAAAGTTACCAATCTGAGGTATGGAATTTGATGAATAATTTTTTTGCATTTAACATAAATTCTATTCCTAGATTGAATAATTCGGAAGCCGACTTGTTAGCTAATGTACCTTCGAAAATTTTCCCTGCAAAAGGCTTATCTTTGAATGCATTCTTCGTCGAACTGTTGTTCAGACCATTCATCCCTGAAAACATCACGAATTGGAGAGTCTTCGATGACGATCAACAGATTATAAGTTTCCTGCATATGGAAGAAACTTTCCAGGGCACAGTAATCGACAAAGGTACCCATGACGAAAATCTTCGTGACTTTACGGTAATACCAGGTCCGAGATCTCATGAATCTTCATCAGACATGGTAAATTCTATCCTGAAATCTATAGTTAGATTAGAAACATTTTATGATCTTCACGAGAAGTTCAAAAAATCAATAAATTGTAAAATGAATAGCTCCTCTTTAACGTAGGAAAAAGTAAACTTGGGAACTAAAGACAACCCACAGTGCATTAATTTAGGGGTAGGATGTTCTAAACAAGAAAAAGCAGTGTTTATTAAATTGTTTAAGGAATTCAAAGATGTTTTTGCTTGGATGTACGACGACCTAAAAACCTTTGATCCTAACATCATACAACACATTATTCCTATGAAACCCCAAACCCAACCTTTTCAACAAAAGTTAAGGAAAATGCATCCAAAACTCGAACCAATTGTCAAGAAGGAATTAAATAAACTCTTGAACACTAAGATAATCTTCCCAGTTAGGCACACGCAATGGGTCTCTAATCTTGTCCCTGTCCGAAAGAAGAGTGGTGAAATCCGACTATGTGTCGATTTCCTAAATCTTAATCAAGTGTCTGATAAAGACAACTACCATGTCCCACCTATGGAACAAATCCTTCAACAGGTATCTGGTTCTGAAAGATGATCCTTATTGGATGGTTTTTCAGGGTATAACCAAGTCCTGATGTCCCCTCCAGACCAACTTAAAACCACCTTCCACACTCCATGGGGCACCTACGCTTATAGGAAGATGCCCTTTGGACTCATAAATGTTGGTGCTACTTTCCAGAGAGCGATGGACATCGCTTTCCGAGGCTTAAACAATCAATCTGTCATATTTTACCTGGATGAGGTTACTGTCTTCTCAAAAAACAAAGCAGATCATCTAGCTCATTTAAGATCCGTTCTATAGCGATGTCGTAAGTACAACATTTCTTTGAATCCTAAAAAATCTATCTTCGTAGTAGAACAAGGTAAACTCTTAGGATTTATTGTATCAAGCGAAGGGATAATTATCGACCCTGAAAGAACTCAAGTCATTTCGAAACTTCCCCTCCCTCGTCAAAAAAGTCTATGCAAACTTTCTTAGGTCAGATAAACTTTGTCAGGAGATTCGTCCCCAGCTTTTCAAAAATGGTGAGACCATTACAAAACCTAATAAAAAAGGATGTACAATACCATTGGGGACCTTTAGAAAACTAGGCTTTTAATTCAATAAAAAGGGCCATAGTAGACGCTCCTTCTCTAATGAGCCCTGACTTTTCGCAAGATTTCACTCTCTACACATTCTCTTCTGACCACTCTTACGCCGCTGTCCTAACTCAAAAGAACGCTGAAAACAATGAAGTCCCAATTGCCTTTATGAGCTCAGCCTTCAAAGGGGTGGAACTTAATTACCCAATAGTAGATCAGCAAGCCTATGCTGTTTTTAAAGCAGTAAAGCACTTCCGATCTTATCTTTTGAAATCTAGGACGAAAATCATTGTCCCTTACCCGGCTGTCAGAAATCTGTTAGTACAGAAAGAATGAGGCGAAAAAAGGGCAAACTGGGTCACATCCTTGCAAGAATATGACATAGAAATCACCCCAACACAAATAGTGAGAGGTCAAGGGTTATGCAAGTTAGTCGCTGACTCAGCTGCAGGACAGCAAGAGGAAAATGATATGTCAAATCCAAGACAACACTACCAAAATTTAATCTGTTGTGCACAAAACCCTGTTAGCCCCTGGTATGATGATATAAAATTTTGTCTTGAACATGGGTTAGCTCCCCGTCACCTTGATCCCACAAAAAGAAGAGCACTAAGATTAAAATCTTCTTCCTTTCAGCTGATTAATGGTATTTTGTTTCGTCAAAATTTTGATGGAGTACTAATGCACTGTCTTGAGAAAGGTGAAGTAGAAAAGGTCTTATTGGAATTACACGTAGGGGAAGTTGGTGGGAATTTTGGTGGAGATACCACCTCCCATAAAGTATTAAGAGAAGGTTACTACTAGCCCACACTTTTTAAAGATGCTCATGCTTTGTGTCGCAAGTGTGTAATTTGTCAAAAAGCATCCGAACGGATACAGAAACCAACTTTCCCTCTGCAACTTGTTTCAGTAAACTCCCCTTTTCAGCAGTGGGGTCTAGATATTATAGGTCCAATTAATCCACCATCCTCACAGTAGCATAAGTTTATCATAACAACCACAGATTACTTCACCAGGTGGTCCGAAGCTGCCCCATTAAAAGCTATAAATACTAGTCAGGTAATAGTTTTTTTGAATTCAAATATTATTACTCATTTTGGTATCCCTGACTGCCTGGTGTTTGATAACGCTTCCTATTTTTCATCTCTTGAGATGAGTGATTTCGCTCTAGAAAAAGGAATTAAACTAAAATATTCTGCCATCTATTACTCTCAAGGAAATGGATTGGCATAATCAACTAATAAAAATCTGATCGAAATTATCAAGAGAACGGTCTCTGAAAACCATAAAAATTGGCATAATGCATTGTTAAATGCAATCTGGGCTGATAGAGTGACTCCAAAAACTGCTGTGTGTAATTCACCTTTCTTTCTCGTTTACAACAGAGAGGCAATTCTACCACCACATATTCTTCTTCCCTCTCTGCAGCTATCGTAGAAAATACAAGAAGAGGACTGTCCCCCTTTGGAGAATCAAATTAATGCTTTGTTAAAATTAGAAGAAGTAAGGGCTCAAGCGAAACGAAAATTGGATCAACATCAACTCATTGTTAAAAGCTGGTTTGAGTCCAATTCTGCCTCTGACAGAAATTTTGAGGTAGGTGACCTTGTCCTAAAATGGGACAAACCGCATGAGGGAAAAGGAGAGCATACAAAGTTTCAGAACTTGTGTCTAGGACCATTCTTGATTGCTGAGAAATTGGGTCACAGCTCCTTCCGATTACAGAATTTAGAGGGATAACCAGACACCTATCCGGTGAATGGATAAGCTCTAAAAATGTATTTCACCTGATGACACTCCCATGTACACTGTGTAATTTTTTTTGTTTTGCTTGCTTTTTGTTTTTCTTTGATTCTTCCCTTATGCTTACCAGTTTTTATTTTGAGACACACATACCTGCACCATGAACTGTTTTAGACAAAGAGAACATAAAAATTTCCCCTTTTAAATAACTACTGAAGATTGTTAAAACATCAATTATGATATTTTTTTGAAGTTCATAGCCATGTTAAAGAAAGCTTGTTGTTTGAAAAACGTTTCTTGATTTCAATCTGTAACTGAAGCTATTCGCGATCATCCATAAAAATTTATTCCTACGCTGTCCCTGTTCCTTAAGAGAACAACTCAGAGATGTCTCCCCACCATCGAAAGTCTATTTATTAACAAACTATCTCTATATCTTAATGAAGGATAGTTAAAAAATTCCCTCAAGGTCTTAATTTATTAAAATATGTCCAAAAATTAGGATTTTCAGCATCACCCCACTCTATTAAATATCTTTAAAACTAAATAAATCTTCAGAGAGCTATGGGAAGTGCTTGTAAACCCATCGGGATACTAAATAGATCTGCTGGGGATTAAGGGGTCCAATTTACAAAACCATGCCTTGAGAGAGAATGGATAATTTGGTCACCTAGTCCATGCCTAAACAAGCTTGCAACATCTCATGGAACTCAAAAATGTTGCTTCGTTAGTCTTTTATGCCCTGAGCGGGAATTGGCCAAGTGTCCCCCGAAATGGTTTGGGATGCAACTTGCAACTGGGCATAAAACGAAAACTGAGACTCAGTTTGTGGAACCATCATCTCTATTGGATTCATGACATAGGGTTTTAGCTAGAGCACCCCTCACTCCCGGTTCCAACCCCTCGGAAGTTGTTTTTTTCATCGATTTCGATCACTAGTGCTTTGCTTAGTAAGAAGTAATGCAACATTTGGATTTAGGGGTCCAATTTATGAAACCATGCCTTGAGAGAAGATGGACAATGTGGTCACCTAGTCCATACCCAAACAAACATGAAAAATCTCATGGAGCTCAAAAATGTTGCTCCGTGTTGGCAGCAATAATATAATTGTTATTTTTATTATATATATCAATTAAATGATCTACATAGCTACCTACATAGGGTCATGAAATTTTATTACTCTTCATGAATAGTTTCTGAAACAACAATTGTAAATCGACGCTTTTGCCTTTTGCCTACTCATGCTTCGTTTTCATGACTGAAAGCATGAAAACTTGCGACTGCAATTACCATTTTGTTTTAAAATTTCATTGAAGCCCAATTGTTCATATAATTTATTATGGAGTTTTGATTCCTTGCCATGAAGATATTACCCTCTTTGTTTTTGATCCTTTTAATGCTAAGCATTCTTAAGAAGTTAATGGTTTTATGAACAAAATACCCCACCATTTGATTTTTTGTATGGTTTTGGTTTGATCTTTGATTACATTTCTTTCACAAAACTCTTGATTTTTCAATTTTTGATTTACCCAAACTTTCCAATTAAACTCATGATGCATGCACTCATTCTCGTCTTAATGTTTTGGTCCCAGCTCGTATAGAATGCAAAGATGGAATACGACTTGCAAACTGTCATTATCGCTTGGGATGGCCTCAGGTTTCGCAAACCTCTTCGCATGCGTTTTGATTAAACGACTATCCCATCGTATTTCATTGTTGGGCTCAGGGTTATGGCTCTGTTTTGTTTTTGCAAACCCTACATGTATGTTGTGCTTGTTTGATTACTCTCCCGTCCAGTATGGCTCCTGTCGTGAGAATTGAACCAAATGGTATCCAAACCCTGCTCTCATACGACGATGCTAGGGAGGATTTGGAAAGAAATGGGTGGCATGTTTTCATCAGGAAGTTTTAGGGTTTTAATCTTCAGGTTTTCCAAGAATTCACCTTATCCTTTGATGGTTGTAGGGCGAAAGTTGGTGATGTGCAACTGGAGATGATCGAGGAGTTCCTGAGTCAAGCCACAGGATTGACAACGAGTGGTCAGAAATGGTTTAAAAACACAAAAGTGGAGGAAGTTCCTTGGACCCTGTTGTTTACATCTCGAAAAATAACAAGTTGTGATAGAGGTATGCCAATTTCATTCCTAAAAGTTCGGTGGCATGATTTACTCGCTATGGTAAAGCAATTTGTTACATGTGAGGGATGGTTCGGGCTTGTATTTTTATACCATTTACGCCTGATTATGATTTTTATGGGTTTCCCTTTGAATATGCCGTATTACTTACTCTAGAGGTCAGACTCTAGCCTTTTTCATCACGGCCTAGTGATCAGAATCTGGACCAGGGGTCAAAATTTTGCTCAAAAATCAAAGTTCTCGGAATTGCCTCAAAATGAATGGTTACATAACCCTCATTGTCATGAACCCAACGCAACTCATTTGGGTTCAAACAGATGTCGGATGAGAGAGATATCGCGTTCTGTTCGAATCGTCAAACAGGTAAAAAACAATTGTGTTGATTGTACATTCCGTACAGTTTGTACGGATGATGACGTGGCAGAGGCCGTACAATGATGTGGAATGTCCATACACTGAGGTGGCATTTGGTGATGTGGCATTCATTGATTGACATATTTTGGATGAATCCTGTTGTGACACGTGGCATCATTTTGGCAAGTGGTTTGGTGCCACGTGGCCTAGTCGTGCTCTGCCACGTGGCACCCTATTATTGGTTTGGATGTTTGGTTAAAAGTTATGGAGTTCATGGGGATCAAACCCTAGACCTCCCCACCATGCATAGCCTTTGCAAAGTCCGTTCTGCCAATGTACCACACCATGTTCCTTGAATTATATATGTTTAAATTTATATTTAAGTTTGATTTGTTTTCTGGTTGGCGCGGGGATCCGGGCTGGGGCTTAGCCCCAGCCCCCGGTCGCATAAACCATACCATATGACCTACACTTTGTGCATGTGGGTTTTTATTTTCAAATAGTTACAATGCCTTCCACTTGTCATTTATTCATTCGCCCTTGAAATAGAGCCCCTTTTGCGCTAGCACGAGGTCACATGGTGACCCTTATGACCACGACCTTGGCGGTTAGGGGCTAGGTGCGCTCATAACCATCCTACAGTTCACACCGTTTTATGGTTATGCACTAGTGCTAGGTTTTAGCATGATTTTTTGTGCGTGATCTAGGTTGGGGCACACAGAGGTGCGTTTTGGCGAACCAGAGACAACAAGCTTGAAGGAAGAAAATGGCAGGAGGCCTATCTTCTTCATTTTTTGGCCAAATGAGGTGCCGAAAAATCCCAGCTAGGGGTTTTTGGATGTTCTGAATCCATTGGCACTATTTTCAAAGCCATTTGAAGACTTATTTTGTAGGTTTTTCACCATTGAAGTTTCAGAGAGCTCTAGGGAGCTTGAAGCCCTCATTGATTGAGGTCATGCTCAGATGAGCCCAAGTCTGTTTTCTGTGACTGAATAGTCATTTTTGGATAATTATTATGCTTTGAACACATTGGGATAGGTTTCATATCCATTTGAGGACTTTTACAGGTGTTTTTTCCACAAGGAAGCTCAGGGAAGCTCAAGGCCACATGTAGAAGAGGTCACGCCCGAATGAGCCATGATCTGTTTTCAGAGTTCTATTAGTAATTTTTGGGGTTTTTATGTATTCTGAACCCAATGGTACATTCAAAAAATCCATTGGAGTTGACCAGAAGCTTGTAAAAGAATCTTTGAAAAATTAATCCCAAAGGGCCAAGTCCATTGAAGGAGGCTCAAGGAGACATAGCCCAGAGAGGGGTGAACTCCTTTATCATCTTGTCATTGTTGTGAGTTTGATGGTTTATTTGCTGAAAGTTATATTTTCTGTGTATTTATTAAAAACACATATTTAACCATTTAAAGGAAAATTTCCTCACACATGAACATTTACAAGAAGGTGCATAAACTTGGCATATAATTTATCTTGCATATTTTAACACATTGAGCAAGGTCCTGAAAAGTTTTATTTTAATGAAGTAGAGGGTGCTTGCATAGCATAACAAGTCAGCCCCCTATTTTCATATCACCTAGTTAAAATCCTGCTCATACATCAATTAGAGTCACAGGATGACTGCTGGGATTCATTTATAGCCCGAAATGGTTATGGTAACCCTGTTATCGAGGAGGTAGATAAGCTTGTGGTTGAGGAAACCCTTTTCCACCCGACGACACCCCTTTCACCTCCTCAAACTTGTGTCTCTTGCCCTAAAATCGAACCCTTGATCGATCCCAAGGTCATTCAATAGACTAGTCAATAGATTACACATCCAAAGGACTGTGTTAAAATTGTGAAGAAACCTACAGGAAAGAGGTTTAAGAGTAATATTGATATCAATTTAATAAAAAAAGAGCTGACAGGCTAATTTCATGGAGTCTTCATAATAAGATGAATTCCCATGCCAATGAAATTAGCATGATCAAGGTTAACGAAAGCTCAAACTCAGAAATTGACAAATTCCTTGCAGAGGAAGAACCTTTGTCATTCGGGCCACACCCTGACCGACCCTATAACTTTGTCAATAATTTGTCTCCTTGTTTGAAAGACAATCCAGAGTTTCCTAGTGTCAAGCTTTGCAATGAACCTACTATTCATTTGGAGGGTGCTTCGGTCCACAATCTTGTTTTTTCTAATGAAAATGCCACACAGTTACAATGTGAGGTCTATTTATTGTGGATTGAAAGATATTATACAGATATCCTAGTTCTACAATCACGGGTTAAGGTTTTAAAAGAGCAGATCGATGTTTTAACAAACGAAAACTACAGGCTTGAATCCGTCATCCAGGGGAAAGAAAAACATATTAAAACCATAGGTCATGTGATATTTAAAAACGTCAAGGCTGCTACAGCCATTGTAAACTCCAAGGTTTCATGATACGATTTGATTGCATGTTTACAGGTATGATCTCTTAGATTAATAACATGTTTGACTTTGTTCTTAAGTTAGATTATTTTGTTTGCTGGATAAGCTATTTTTCATTATTAAATTAGTTTGTTTTATTTATTAAATAAAATGAGATTTCTTTTACTATTATAACTAGCTACAGAATCGCAAGATTCTGTAGCCAGTTATATCAATTCGAATTGTATAAATTAATGATAGAAAAGGTGTCTGAAATCTTTCTATTTTCTTTCTCTTCCAGGATATTCAGGGATCCATGATATCAAAAATGATTTGAAGCACTCTTGATATCTTCCAGTCACATCTATGATGTATTTTAAATGGACAGAAATGAACTGTTGTTAGTTTTTCTTAGGATTTAGTGAAACCAGGGTGGTTGCATCCCCCTTTATTTTTTGAAACAAATTTGATCTCAGGAATAGAAACAATTATCTTTCCTGAGGCCTTTATAAACCTATCATTTTGTAAACAGTGGATTATATTGGCCTGGGGCAAGAGTATGGACATTTATTCACAGACTTGAATGGAACAGAATGCATGTTACAACTTTAGCTTTTTTGTATGATGTTTTAGTTCAAGTTAAGTTTATTTCGATTTGATAATAGATGGTGATTTCTTTTGTTGTCATGATTTATTGCAAGTTGATATGATTCATTTTTATATGCTGTCCATATCTCATGTTTCAGATACAATATACGGTGATCACCGATTTGATTCAAATTATGATATTTGTTTCTAAATTTCTGTTGAATGTTTAAATACAAGTTTTTACAAGAAGATTTATCTCACTGTAGTTACTTGTAAATCATAAGATCATTGTGACTGTCTCCATTATACGTTCTGTTATCAAAACACAGTTTTCAGTATATTGTTTCACATTCATTCGGAGCAATCTTAAGATTCCTTGCAGGTTTACTTCTCAGATAAAGGTGGCTGGATTTTCTCTATTGTACAGACGTTGGATGCATCAATAGGTTAGTCTGTTATTTTATTTTGTTTGCTTTCTTATTATAGAAGTTTTTTACATATAGAATGATTTCCACTATCTATATCTTTTTGTTCAATTAAGTAGTTTAATATTTGATTCTATGAATGTATACATACAAGAAAACAAATAAAAAAAAAATAATAGTATTTTTCGCTTACTTTATTACTGCGGTTAAAAGAACCAATTTACAGTCGATTTTTATGAGTTTAGATTAAAACTCGTGATTTGTATATATTTTATATATGATAAATAGAACTATTATACAAATCTTATTTAGATAAATT
>JZKD02S0262624.1:388207-401347 GCA_000966675.3 Picea glauca
CTCTTATACTATTGTTCATTTCTCATTGGATATAGTTGAATGGTTTAAGTATAAGTTGAAAAAGGTTTTAAATTGTACTTGATACTGATTCACCCCCCTCTCAGTATCAACATTACTTACTTGGGAGTCTTTACAAAATGGGGAAAATATATAAGAAACAAAGGTCAGACTCTAGCCTTTTTCATCACGGCCTAGTTAAAATCCTGCTCATACATCAATTAGAGTCACAAAATGACTACCGGAATTCATTTATAACCTGAAATGTTTATAGTAACCCCGTTATCGAGGAGGTATATAAGCTCGTGGTTGAGGAAACCCTTGTCCACCCGACAACACCCCTTTCACCTCCTCAGATTTGTGTCTCTTCCCCTAACAGCAAACCCTTGATCGATCCCAAGGTCATTCAACAGACTAGTCAACAGATTACACATCCAAAGGACTGTGTTAAAATTGTGAAGAAACCTACAGGAAATAAGTTTAAGAGTAATATTGATATCAATTTTAAAAACAAAATAGATGGCAGGCTAATTTCACGGAGTCTTCGTAATAGGATGAATTTCCATGCCAACGTGATCAGCATGATCGAGGTTAACGAAAGCTCAGACTCAGAAATTGACAAATTCCTTGCAGAGGAAGACCCTTTGTCATTCGGGCCACACCCTGACAGACCCTATAACTTTGTTGATAATTTGCCTCCTTGTTTGAAAGACAATCCAGAGTTTCTTGGTATCAAGCTTTGCAATGAACCTACTATTCGTTTGGAGGGCACTCCGGTCCAAAATCTTGTTTGTTCTAATGTAAACGCCACACAGTTACAGTGTGAGGTATGTTTATTGTGGATTGAAAGATATTATACAGATATCCCAGTTCGGTAATCATGGGTTAAGGTTTTAAAAGAGCAGATCGATGTTTTAACAAACAAAAATGACAGGCTTGAATCCGTCATCCAGGGGAAAGAAAAACGTATTAAAACCACAGGTCATGTGATATTTAAAAATGTCAAGGCTGTTATAGCCATTGTAAACTCCAAGGTTTCATGATACGATTTGATTGCATGTTTATAGGTATGATCTCTTAGATTAATAGCGTGTTTGATTTTGTTCTTAAGTTAGATTATTTTGTTTGTTGGATAAGCTATTTTTCATTATTAAATTAGTTTGTTTTATTTATTAAATAAAATGAGATTTCTTTTACTATTATAACTAGCTACAGAATCACAAGATTCTATAGCCAGTTATATCAATTCGAATTGTATAAATTAATGACAAAAAAGGTGTCTGAAATCTTTCTATTTTCTTTCTCTTCTAGGATATTCATGGATCCATGATATCAAAAATGATTTGAATCACTCTTGAGATCTTCTAGTCACATCTATGATGTATTTTGAATGGACAGAAATGAACTGTTAGTTTTTCTTAGGATTTAGTGAAATCAGGGTGGTTGCATCCCCCTTTATTTTTTGAAACAAATTTGATCTCAGGAATAGAAACAGTTATCTTTCCCGAGGCCTTTATAAACCTATCATTTTGTAAACAGTGGATCATCTCAGCCTGGGGCAAGAGTATGGACATTTACTCACAGACTTGAATGGAACAGAATGCATGCTACAACTTTAGCTTTTCTATATGATGTTTTAGTTCAAGTTATGTTTATTTCGATTTGATAATAGATGGTGATTTATTTTTTCGTCATGATTTATTGCAAGTTGATATGATTCATTTTTATATGCTATCCATATCTCGTGTTTCAGATACAATATACGATGATCGCCGATTCGATTCAAATTATGAGATTTGTTTCTAAATTTATGTTGAATGTTTAAATACAAGTTTTTACAAGAAGATTTATCTCACTATAGTTACTTGTAAATCATAAGATCACTGCGACTGTCTCCATTATACATTCTGTTATCAAAACACAGTTTCCAGTATATTGTTTCGCATTCATTCAGAGCAATCTTAAGATTCCTTGCAGGTTTACTTCTTGGATAAAGGTGGTTGGATTTTCTCTATTGTATAGACGTTGGATGCATCAATAGGTTAGTCTATTATTTTATTTCATTTTCTTGCTTATTATAGAAGTTTTTTACGTTTAGAATGATTTCCACTATCTATATCTTTTTGTTCAATTAAGTAGTTTAATATTTGATTCTATGAATGTATACATACAAGAAAACAAATAAAAATAAATAAATAAAATATTTTCCGCTTACTTTATTACTGTGGTTAAAAGAACCAATTTACAGTCGATTTTTATGAGTTTAGATTAAAACTCGTGATTTGTATATACTGTATATATGATAAATAGAACTATTATACAAATATTATTTAGATAAATTGTATATATATATATATATATATATATATATATATAGATGTACATATATATTTCAGTGATTATTATTTAGTAAATTATTATATTTCTTTTAGTTGTTTTTTCGCTTCCCTTAAGACTTTAGATTGGCCAACAGAGCCATTAAACCCATCAGGGTGGGTCAATCCAAACGGCTTGGGTTAATTAGACAACCCCAGACCAGACTCACTCTTCTAGTTGACGAGTCGTCAATTTCGCCCGTCAACACTCCCTTAGGCTTTTATGCCCCGAGGATGAATTGGCAAGAGTCCCCGAAATGGTTTGGGATGCGACTTGCAACTGGGCATAAAATGAAAACTGAGACTCAGATTGAGGAACCATCGCCTTTGATGGATTCCTGGGATAAGATTTCATCTAGAGCACCCATCACTCCCGAGTGCCATGCCTTGAAAGTTTCTTTACTCATTGATTTCGAGAACTAGTTTTTTGCTCAGTTTGAAGCAAAACAACATTTGGATTAAGGGGTCCAATTTACGAAGTCGTGCTTCGGGAGTAGATGGAAAATATAGTCGCCTAGTACATGCCTAAACAATCTTGCAGCATATCATGGAACTCAAAAATGATGCTCCGTTAGGTTTTTATGCCCTCAGGAGCAATTGGCCAAGAGTCCCTGAAATGGTTTGGGATGCGACTTGCAACTGGGCATATAAAAAATATCAAGACTCGAATTGAGAAACCATCGATTCCGATGGATTCCTAGGATAGTATTTCATCTAGAGAACCCCTCACTCATGGGTGCCATGCCTTGAAAGTTGCTTTAATCATTGATTTCGACAACTAGTGTTTTGCTAAGTTTGAAGCAATGCAACATGTCGATTAAGGGTCAAATTTATGAAACAATGCCTTGGGAGTGGATGGATAATTTGGTCACCTAGTCCATGCCTAAACAATATTGCAACATCTCACGTAACTCAAACATGTTGCTCCGTTAGTCTTTTATGCCCTGAGCGAGAATTGGGCAAGAGTCCTCGAAATAGTTTGGGATGCGACTTGCAAATGGGCATAAAATTAAAACCGAGACTTGAATTGAGGAACCGTCATCTCTGTTAGATTCCTGGCATATGATATTATCTACAACACCCCTCACTCCTGGTTCCAACCCCTCAGAAGTTTTTTTTTCATCAATTTCAATAACTAGTTCTTTGCTCAGTAAGAAGCAATGAAACATTTGGATTTAGGGGTCCAATTTACGAAACCATGTCTCGGGAGTGGATGGAGAATGTGGTCACCTATTCCATGCCTAAACAAGCATGCATAATCTCATGGAGCTAAAAAATGATGCTCTGTTAGGATTTTATGCCCCGAGGATTAATTGCCAAGAGTCCCCAAAATGGTTTGGGATGCAACTTGTAAGTGGGCATAAAACAAAAATCAAGACTCAGATTGAGGAACCGTCCACTCTGATGGATTCCTGGGATAGGATTTTAGCTAGAGCAACTTTCACTCCCAGGTGCCATGCCTCATAAGTTTCTTTACTCATTGATTTTGAGAACTAGTGTTTTGCTCAGTTTGAAGCAAACCAACATTTGGATTAAGGGGTCCAATTTATGAAATCATGCCTCGGGGGCAGATGGAAAATATAGTCACCTAGTCCACGCCTAAAAAATCTTGCAGCATATCACAGAACTAAAAAATGTTGCTCCGTTAGGTTTTTAGCCCTCAGGAGCAATTTGTTGAGAGTCCCCGAAATGGTTTGTGATGCAACTTGCAACTAGGCATATAACGAATATCGAGACATGGATTGAGAAACCATCGACTCCAATGGATTCCTGGGATATAATTTCATGTATATCACCCCTCAATCATGGGTGCAATGCCTCATAAGTTTCTTTAATCCTTGATTTCAATAACTAGTGTTTTTCTTAGTTTGAAGCAATGCAACATTTGGATTAAGGGTCAAATTTACGAAACAATGTCTCGGGAGTGAATGGATAATTTGGTCACCTAGTCCATGACTAAACAATCTTCCAGCATCTCACAGAACTCAAAAATGTTGCTTCGTTAGTCTTTTATGGCTTGAGCGGGAATTGGCCAAGAGTCCCCAAAATGGTTTGGGATGCGACTTGCAACTGGGCATAAAATGAAAATCGAGACTCAGATTGAGGAACCGTCATCTCTGTTGGATTCCTGGCATAGGATTTTAGCTAGACCACCCCTCACTCCCAGTTCCAGCACCTCGGAAGTTGTTTTTTTCATTGATTTCGATAATTAGTGCTTTGCTCAGTAAGAAGCAATGCAACATTTGGATTTAGGGGTCCAATTTATGAAACCATGCCTAGGGGGAGGATAGACAATGTGGTCACCTAGTCCATGCCTAAAAAAGCATGAAAAATCTTATGGATCTCAAAAATGCTGCTCTGTTAGGCTTTTATGCCTTGAGGAGGAATTGCCAAGAGTCCCCGAAATGGTTTGGGATGCGACTTGCAATTGGGCATAAAACGAAAATGGAGACTCAGATTGATGAACCGTCGACTCTGATGGATTCCTAAGATAGGATTTTAGCTAGAGCACCCATCACTCCCAGGTTCCATGCCTCGGAAGTTTTTTTACTCATTGATTTTGATAACTGGTGTTTTGCTCAGTTTGAAGTAAACCAACATTTGGATTAAGGGGTCCAATTTATGAAACCGTGCCTCAGGAGCGGATGGAAAATATTGTCACCTAGTCCACACCTAAACAATCTTGAAGCATCTCATGAAACTCAAAAATTCCTCTCCGTTAGGTTTTTATGCCCTCAGGAGAAATTGGCCAAGAGTCCTCGAAATGGTTTGGGATGCGACTTGCAACTGAGTATATAATGAATATCGAGAATCAGATTGAGGAACCATTGACTCCAATGGATTCTTGGGATAGGATTTCATCTAGAGCACCCCTCACTCACAGGTGCTATGCCTCAGAAGTTTCTTTAATCATTGATTTCGACAACTAATGTTTTTCTCAGTTTGAAGCAATGCAACATTTGGATTAAGGGTCAAATTTATGAAAAAATGCCTCGAGAGAATATGGATAATTTGGTCACCTAGTCCATTCCTAAACAAGCTTGCAGCATCTCATGGAACTCAAAAATGTTGCTCTGTTAATATTTTATGCCTTGAGCGGGAATTGGCCAAGAGTCCCCGAAATGGTTTGGGATGTGACTTGCAATTGGGAATAAAACTAAAAAAAAGATTTGGTTTGAGGAACCGTCATCTCTGTAATATTCCTGGCATAGGATTTTGGCTAGAGGACCCCTCACTCCCAGTTCCAACCCTTGGAAAGTTGTTTTTTTCATCGATTTTGATAACTAGTGCTTTGTTTAGTAAGACGCAATGCAACATTTGGATTTAGGGGTCCAATTTACGAAACCATGCCTTGGGAGTGGATGGAAAATTTGGTCACCTATCCCATGCCTAAAAAAGGATGCAAAATCTCATGGATCTCAAAAATGCTTCTTCGTTAGGATTTTATGCCTGGATGAATTGCCAAGAGTCCCCAAAACGGTTTGCGATATGCCTTGCAAATGGGAATAAAATGAAAACTGAGACTCAGATTGAGGAATGATCAACTCCAATGGATTCCTGGGATAGGATGTTAGCTAGAGCACCCATCACTCCCGGGTGCCATGCCTCATAATTTTCTTTACTCATTGATTTCGAGAACTAGTGTTTTGCTCAGTTTGAAGCAAACCAACATTTGGATTAAGGGGTCCAATTTATGAAACCGTGCCTTGGGAGCAGATGGAAAATATAGTCACCTAGTCCATGCCTAAAAAATCTTGCAACATCTCATGGAACTCAAAAATGTTGCTCCATTAGGTTTTTATGCCCTTGGGAGCAATTGGCCAAGGGTCCCCGAAATGATTTGGGATGCGACTTGCAACTGAGAATATAACAAATATTGAGACTCAGATTGAGGAACCATCGACACCGATGGATTCTTGAGATATAATTTCATCTAGAGCACCCCTCACTCATGGGTGCCATGCCTCAGAAGTTGCTTTAATCATTGATTTTGACAACTAGTGTTTCTCTCAGTTTGAAGCAATGCAACATTTGGATTAAGGGGCCAATTTATGAAACCATGCCTCGGGAGAGGATGGATAATTTGGTCACCTAGTCCATGCCTGAACAAACTTGCAACATCTCATGGAACTCAAAAATGTTGTTTCGTTAGTCTTTTATGCCCTGAGCGGGAATTGGCCAAGAGTCCCCGAAATGGTTTGGGATGCGACTTGCAACTGGGCATAAAAAAAAAAACTGAGACTTGGTTTGAGGAACCGTTGTCTCTATTGGATTCCTGGCATAGGATTTTATCTAGAGCACCCCTCCCTCTCGGTTCCAACCCCTTAGAAGTTTTTTTTTCATCGATTTCGATAACTAGTGCTTTGCTCAGTAAGAAGCAATGCAACATTTGGATTTAGGGGTCCAATTTATGAAACCATGCCTTGAGAGCGATGGACAATGTGGTCACCTATTCCATGCCTAAACAATCATGACAAATCTCATGGAGCTCAAAAATGTTGCTCCGTTAGGCTTTTATGCCCCGAGGATGAATTGCCAAGAGTCCCTGAAATGGTTTGGGATGCGACTTGCAACTGGGAATAAAACAAAAATCGAGACTCAGATTGAGGAACCGTCGACTTCAATGGATTCCTGGGATAGGATTTCAACTAGAGCACCCATCACTCCCGGGTGCCATGCCTCAGAAGTTTCTTTAGTCATTGATTTCGAGAACTAGTGTTTTTCTCAGTTTGAAGCAAACCAACATTTGGATTAAGGGGTCCAATTTATGAAACTGTTCCTTAGGAGCGGATGAAAAATATATTCACCTAGTCCATGCCTAAACAATCTTGCAACATCTCATGGAACTCAAAAATGACGCTCCATTAGGTTTTTATGCCTTGAGCGGGAATTGGACAAGAGTCCCCGAAATGGTTTGGGATGCAACTTGCAACTGGGCATAAAACAAAATACGAGACTCGGTTTGAGGAACCATCATCTCTGTTGGATTTCTGGCATAGGATTTTATCTATAGCACCCCTCACTCCCGGTTCCAACCCCTCAGATTTTGTTTTTTCATTGATTTTGATAACTAGTGTTTTGCTCAGTAAGAAGCAACACAACAATTGGATTTAGGGGTCCAATTTACAAAACCATGCCTCATGAGCAGATGGATAATGTGGTCACCTAGTCCATGCCTAAAAAAGCATGCAAAATCTCATGGAGCTCAAAAATTATGCTCTGTTAGGCTTTTATGCCTGGAGGAGGAATTGCCAAGAGTCCCTGAAATGGTTTGGGATGCGACTTGAAACTGAGCATAAAACGAAAACCAAGACTCAGATTGAGGAACCGTTGACTCCAATAGATTCTTGGGATAGGATTTCAGCTAGAGCACCCCTCACTCCCGGTTCCAACCCCTCGGAAGTAGTGTTTTTCATCGATTTCGATAACTAGTGATTTGTTTAGTAAGAAGCAATGCAACATTTGGATTTAGGGGCCAATTTATGAAACCATGCCTTGGGAGTGGATGGATAATTTGGTCACCTATTCCATTCCTAAACAAGCTTGCATCATCTCACGAAACTCAAAAATGTTGCTTCGTTAGTCTTTTATTCCTTGAGCCGGGATTGAGGAACCGTCATATTTGTTGGATTCCTGGCATAGGATTTTAGCTGGAGCACCCCTCACTCCCGATTCACACCCCTCACTCTCAGTTCATTCCTAGTTCATGATTGGATTCTAGTTTCCCTAAACATTAGTTTTGAAGTTGCATGTATTACTATCCAAGAGGTTGGGAGAATGTTGGGAGAAAGAAGAGGAACCTCACTTATTTTCGAGAAAAGGGACACAACACTCCCTATTGTAGGGGAAGGCTAGTATAATAAGTAGCATTTACCAGATAGAGGGGGGATAAAAGTATTCTTTGACCACTAATTCCATAATGGGATCATCCTTTTTAAGCAGGACAAGGACTAAAATATCTTCAAGGTAATTTTATATATTTTGATCAAGGACATGGACAATTCTGATGTGTACAATTTTGCATGGAGGCATTTCTCCTGGACCTCTTCATGAAAGATTGTGAATCTATGGTGCATGTACAAATATGTGAGATGTGGGTTTATGATAATATTTTGAAATTTCCAATAACATTCTCCATTAACCTTGTGTAAACCATTCCATTTGGTGTTTGTTGCATTAAGTGTAAAGAACAATGCTGGAGAATTATAAGACGTAAGTTAGGTATGAACTATTTGTTACCTCTTTATTACCTTTTATTTTAATTGTATCCATATTTTGTTTTGATCAAATGAGAAATTAACCCGAAACTGATGCCATTAGACACAAACTAAATCCTAAGGCCAACTAAGGAGAAAAAACAACACACACTAATTAATCTAGAAGTCAAGCATGCAAACAAACCTTCTCACAAAGAAGCGCTAGTTGGTGATGGAATCCAACATCGTAGAATCGATGCACGAAGGGGCTAAGTTTTGGTGGGTGGGAAAGTTACGTTGACAACCTTCTTAATGGACTAACGCCCTATTGCAAGTTACCTCATCGAGCAGTGGAAAACCCTCCAAGGAGTCCGAGTGAGTCTAGCCAACGTCAATCCCAGGTACAACACCACCTTCCATGTGCTGTCACCTTGTGTAGGAAGTCTAAAATATTATGGCCTCTATGTTACCACCTACTATACCAAAGTAGAGGGGGGATAGTCGACAGTCGACACAAAGACCAACAAAGCAGGGTTGATTACTCTAAGGGCCCCAATGCGACCTCGTGATTGACCCTTGTGTTAGAAGGGCTTCCCAAATTCAGTGATATAACAACTGGATTTCACTCCCTAACTCAAGGCTTTATGTTTTTTTAGCAGCTTTGGAAAGATATTCTCACAATCCTATTACAAATCTCTACACCTAAGCTAATATGGGTTTGAAGATCCCTAGAAAATTTGCTAGATAAATTTTAATTAGCGCTTGATTTTAGGTTGTTGTTACTCAAAGGAGTGGTCATGAAACTGATGACATTTTGACTCAACTCTTTAAGCCATGCAAGAAATTCAACTTCGATGAAAACTAGCTATGGGAAGGAGCAACAGGTTTTAAGTAAAGAAATAATTTCTTGATAGATTACTATTTGTGTAGTACTGCAAAATGACCCAAATTTTAAAAATACCATGCAAATGTCATAGTTCACTTAGTACACCTATACAACATTGAATCAAATGTCATCATTTCTAACATAGTCAAATTTTATGATTATAGGGACCACCATACACATCTTGAATACTCATAACGATCACAGGGGCTTCACCTTGTTGATACAACATCCATGCAACATACATCCCACATTTTCATGCAACTCCATCCATTCCTACATTATGCATCATCCAACTTCCATTGCTTGAATAGGTGGAAGAACTAGAAGGGGATGAAGCTTATAGACCAAAATAATCCCAATGTGGATGTGTGGTTCAATCCTAATCAGACCAATAATAAAGAAGGTTCTCTTTAATGGTTTTTTTTAATATTTTTGTTCAATTTTAGTGCTCTAACATACAGTTTTACAGGGTTTAAGGCCTTCAACAAAACCTCCTTTGCAAGTTTGGCCAAAATCATATTATTTTTCCATAGAAAGTTTTGTGCATGCAGAGCTAAGAATGTAGTGAAAGGAAGTTCATATATTTTCACTTTTCACTTTGCATCTTCAATCAAAAGGATAAGGAAAAAGGGTGACATGATGTAAAGGCTATGGGGAAGGCTGATGTACATAGCATAAATCACATAAAAAGTAAGGGGCTATGTTAACTGCAAAGGAAAGTGAAGTGGAGTGTTGATGTGGAGCTATATACCAATGTGGATGCAAATGTATAGACTATGGGGTTTGAAATCAAAGAGGCATGCCCTCCACACTTCACATTAGTACTATTGTGGGGCAACAATAATCTTGGTGACTAGGAGGAAGTACACCTACAACCTATGCAATGTGGTTGAGTGAAAACTAACAACCATGGATGTACGTTTATGGATGTGGCTCAATCTAAGTCATATACATTCCAGGTACCATTCATGTACATGCTAAATCCAAGTCATATACATGCTCAATCCAAGTTGAAGAATAATATAAGAATAACACTCTCCATTGACCTTGTGTAAACCATTCCATTTGGTGTTTGTTGCACTAAGTGTAAAGAACAATGTTGGAGAATTATAAGATGTAAGTTAGGTATGAGCTATTTTTTACCTCTTTATTACCTTTTATTTTAAGTGAGGGTGCACAAGCTAAGAGGAAGGGCACACTTGTTGAGAGAGGGTGTACAAGTTCAACAACATGCACAAATATTCAAGGAAGAGGGAAGCAAAGAAGAAGGGTGCAAATCCCAAGGAGGGCATGCACTTCAATGAGAAATTTGCTGCCAAGCTTGAGATGTTTTGGTTGTTGTAAATCAAGTTCCTTATGCTCATTTATTTGTTGTAATATTTATCTACGAGCTCCATAATATATTTCCTCTTCAACTGGCTTTCCCCATGGGGGATTTTCCAGGGTCACGTTGACCAAAACTTCTTGAGTATAATTCTTGTGGTTTGCATATTTTACTTTTAGCATTAAAGTGTTAAATATCAGAGGAGTGTTTCATGTTTTAATTACTGTTGTAAAGACTATTTGGGACAACAAAAAATATGCCTAAACTAACCCTGACAACAACATTGAATGAGCCTGAAACCAAAGCTCTAAAGGCAGCCTTATATCAGTAAGAGAACATTTCTGTTGTGACAGTAAAACAGTCCCAATTTTTCAGACCTGTAAGTGACCTTAATCAGTCCCATTATCAGTTGTAAATGTCGTCCTGTAGCAGCCTTAAAAGAGCCTTGAAAATATTCAATTGCTAGATCCATGAGATCAGTGAGATCCCGAGGAATCACCAATGAGACTCATATAGAGATGTCATTTGTTCATTTTCTTGTGATATTTTCATTGTTTTTTGCCTTGCTGAGTCAAACTCTTGACTCTTTTGGTGTGCCAATTAATTAATCAAGTTGAGTGTGGTAACTATGATCATTGATGAGAGACTAAGTGCCTAAGATGGGCGGAAGCCTGAAGTTATATTGACTACAAATTATGTAGTTAGTTTAGATTGATACTTGCATCTCTCACCCATGCTCTATAAATGAGCAAAGATACTCTATAAATATCAAAGTTTCAACATTCTACAAGGCCATAGGGTCTACTTATAGATAAACTAGATACAACAAAATGAAATGAGTTACAGAGATATCCTAATTAATAAAGTGTTCTTTGGGGAAGATAAATGGAAGAAGCTCCCCTAGTATTTAAGATCAATGATATCTTGGAGGAAGTAAAGAAGCTAGGAATATGGTAACCATCATGAATTCAAGGATAGATGATTTGGGCAACTGTCATCATATATTGACCATTAGATGAAAGAATACTTGCCAGTCTAGGAGCAGTCCCAGTTGTTGATATATTATTTTATCGGTCTACTATTGTCTGCACAAATATCAGTTGTAGTTGTAGGCACTTGACATCCCTACTCTAAAGAATGATTTAAGAATCCCGGTAGGTTTATGAGAACTTCATAGTGACTAATGCTTATAGGATTCCACACACTAGAGAAATAGGGCTAGACATTTCTAGTAGGTATAATGGGAAAAGAACAATAAATTCTCCTAGAATCTATGAAAAGGCAGTTACACCTGCTATGGATTACTTAGTGAATTGGGCAGCTGATAATGAAATGATTTTCAGTCTACACCTACTGAAGAGATCAAAATTTACAAATCTGGTCCTCCCAAGTCACTAATGCTTGTAGGATTCCATGTGCTAGAGAAATAGGGCTAGACATTTCTAGTGGGTATAATGGGAAAAGAAAAATAAATTACCAAAGAATATATGAAAAGGAAGTTACAACTGCTCTAGATGTCATAGTGAATTGGGCAGATGATAATGAAATGATTTTCAGTCTACACATTTTGAAGAGTTCACAATCACAAATCTGGTCCTCCTAAGTGCTATGTTGGTCTATCTCCACTTGCATTCTAATGTGAGTTCACACTAAAATCTGCCAGCAAGATTAAGGCCATTCGAAATTTGCATAAATTTTCTGCATGAAAGACCAACTTGGAGATCAGTAGCTGAGAGGGGGAGAGCCAGGATGTCTCTTTGCATTGTTGGTTAATATCCCTCCCTGATCACATTATTAAGTTCTTCTTGAAATCGTGGAAGGCAAGGAGCATCCAAGAAAATACCAATGCTTTATAGTTTTCATCAAACTAAACAAAGAAAGCTAAAAAAGTCAATATTTACATTATTGCCAAAATCGTCTTTGAAATGTCATATTAATCTACCTCGCTTTAGGATTTCCATATAAGGGACATAGTTTCTGCATTAGGTTCTTTCCATTAATTTTCTTGAATGTGGTTGATTGGAATTAACTAGTTGCTAGTGTGAAGTGAATAGGGAAGGTCAACTTGACTTATGTAATTGAATTAATTGTACAAACCTTGGAAATAAATATCTATTTCTGGTATATATTTCCAATGTTGGTTCCGCCCATTTTGTTAGGATGGCATCAATGATGTTGCATTCCATTTGATGCAGGAGCATAAGCTCACAGTTCTAGAAGATCTATGGCTATTGAAAGACAAAACCAAATTTTACTAAAGAGAGTGGGCGCTCTTAAATTTACTTGTTGTATTCAGTTAAAATTGAATAAATTGTCAAAGGATCTCGAATCCTAACAATGTAATACCTGTAGGAGAAGTTA
>JZKD02S0262624.1:418323-441309 GCA_000966675.3 Picea glauca
GTGAGGATTTATGTGACGTTCCACATACCACCAGAAATGGAATGGCATGTACTATCCATATAGAATAGTATTATCTAAAAATATATCATAAATCATACCTATATCCATCAAACAAACTTGGGTCCATTACCCAAACCTGGGGTCTCCAACTTCTCATGGCCATAACTCTCTAAATGTGAGGCACCATGTGATGTTACACATACCACCATAAATGGAATGACAAGCACTATCCATATAGGATATTTTACCTGACAAATTCATTGTCCTTCATCTCATTATTCCACAATTAAGCATGGGTTCTCTTACTCCGCAAAGCGTCTTCCCGTGAGGGATTTCACCATAAGGGGACCACTTTGGAGTTCATCCATATTTACTTCTTATCAACCATGAAAAGAAAATAATGAGTCATCTTTACATAAAACAATATTGGGTCCATTACCCAAACCTTTGTGCTACGGGGCTTTCTTCAAGGGTTGACATCAATGACAACCAACCTAAACATACAAAGAATATTTTTCTTATGAAAAAGATATGGTACTATCCATTTTGAGGTTTGGAATAGATATTGTTCTTATATAATACACTACATTGCACCATAATATAATCCCTACACACCTTGAAAACCATGTAACACCATTCAAATTAGACACAATATTCTTGCGACGAATTAGCTATACTATCGACTAACTTTTTTCCTCGATAGTATAGCAAATTCGTCGCAAGATTATTTACATTCGTCTCTCTTGCGACGATATCAAATGATGCTTGGATTCATTTCATATTTGGTTTTTCAACTTGAAATTAAAATTTGATACTTTACAAGATAGTTGGACCTTCGGTCAAATACAAATATGAAACTTGGAATCATTAACATATCTACTAGAACATATGAAAAATAAGGTTTATGGTTTCCATGATGATATGATGATGGAATAAAGTGGGTGTGTGAGTGAAATTTGAGTCCAAAAACCCTCCCATATCGTTAAGGCATGCAAATAGTCTATCCAGGTCAAATTTCAATGTATACATATACAGTTTGAAAACATTTCAACGTTGGCCCCTGTAATATCCCTCGGTCGAACCCAATTGTAATATAATATAAATGTACTTAAGATGGTGAGTTGTTTTGACCTCATTTGGTAATGCACATTATGTGGCATAGTGCACACATGAACTACGCATTAAAATGATTTAATATGTACATTCCAGGATACCATGCGTAGTAACTAAGGTGCGCGTAGTATGGAGAACAATGAGTCTTGTGTATATGATATGGGTTATAGGCTGGTGAGCCGGTTATTATAAGTCGGGATGCTTATGTTTTGGTATTAGGCCGGAACGCCTAGATGTCAAAGGCTAATGCACCTACTTTGTACATGACTCATGATTAATATAAAATACATCGCTACGTGTAGACCGACCATGATAAAAGAGATGGGGGACTGAACTTCACCAGTTAAGGAAAGGGAGGGCCAAAAGTCAAGGGAATATTATATTAATATTCCTAAAACATAAAGTATGGATAATTATTTTATCCTAAGTTCTAAAGTTGGAGAGAAGTGGACCAAAGTAACTTTCGATATGACAAGTGTCAAGTTGGGGACATGCATTCATATCATGGGGAACTTAGCTCATTTGGTGACTTTTCATGGATACCTTACCAACAGCCTGACCATCATTCTTACCATTATTTTTTACGAAGAGTTCACAGTGATTTGTTCCACACTCATTTATCCATTCAATAGTTCCATGACCATTTTCACTCATGCATTCTGTTATCCTTGAGACAACCATTTCACCATTCCAGAGCCTGTTCCCATAACCATTTTTGGTTGGTGTACCTGGTTATCTTGGAGAGGGATTGAAGAAGCGGGTTGTCAGGCCTGTGAGAAATTATCTAAGTGAGAGAATTGTTGGGGATTGATTCTTGAAGGTGATAGACTGCAGCTACAGTGGTCTAAGACTTCCGGTCCATCCTATTGCTGAAGCCCTGGAAGGGAAGTGGGGCAGCCGAGGGACTGTTGAGTAGAGAAGGGGAACACTTCCTTGGGTGGGACAGGCATGTGGGGAATGAGAGGTTGTAGGTTTTTAGTTGAGAGAGCACCTGAGACAGAGTCTTTCCTATTGTCCATGAGCCTTAGAGTGGATAGGAACCCTTTATCCTGGGTGGAGTTCAATCCCAGCTCGGGGGTGATTCACTGTTGAGAGTGATGAACAGTGTAGTCTATGGCTAGGAGGTTCATGGATGGTTTGTACATAGTCGGTGACAATATTTCCAATATAAGTACTAGTTTTATGATAAAAATGATATGCTGCTTTGTTATTTACATGCCTATGTTACGGTTTATAATATATGTGATTATAATTGCCTGTATGCTTATGGGTAATTCCCTGTAAATGATGCATATCTGTATTTACTGTTATTTCAGTATAAAAGTCATATGTTACAGAAAGTAATTGTTTGTTTATGTTTATATCTAAAGATTCCGCAAGAGTGTTGTATGTATATATTTTAGTTGCATGAAGTTTAAAGAGTAAATTTATGTGGCATAACTTAGTTGAATACTGGGTATGTTACTGTATGTTCCGCAGTATGGGAATGAAAGAGCTCCCTAGAGTAGCATGGTCCAGACTGTTAAGGCTGGGAATGTTACCAACTGGTGTCAAAGCATGAGTAGTTGGTCTGGAGTGGTGTACCCCGACATGCGGGTGGTCGGGGGAACGTTACAAATTGGTATCAGAGCTTCAGTTCAAAATTGAGGTTGTATGGGCCAGAGGGGCTCAATTGAAATGAATATTCACAGAAGAAGTAACTTCGAGGTGACCAAAATTGGAGTCATGAAGTGTCCATGGAAAAGGTTGGCGTGCTGGGGTGCGCGGTAAATTTTGGCACTGCGTGGGAAAATGTTGGCGTGCCAGTATGCATGGTAAATTGTGGCATCGAGCGAAAGATTATTATGTGTGGATGCACGCACTGAATTTAGCCTTGTGCGGTGAGCACACACATAGTAATGTGCACATGGGGTGTTGTTACACCTCAAAATTACTCACTTCAATAGTGTCACAAGTGTCATCATTACAAGTGTTGTAAGTGTCGCATCTTACTATAAGTGTTGCAAGTGTCAAAAATAGTATGCTACCATCTTGCCTATGTCGTGCCCCTAATGACATCATGAAAACACTTAAGACACCTCAAAGGTTAGTTTGGAAGATGAAAAGTCTCTTGATAGGGAGTACAAATATTTTTTCATTGAGAAAATCACTAAAAAATAGATTTTTGGAGAGGAGCACTCCCCTACCCACTGTTAGGGAGCGTTGGTGCACCCTGAGCCTCTTTTGGGAGTGTTTGAGTGCTTTGTGCACCCCTTTGGGGGAGCGCTACCCTCTTTTGAGCAAATTATGGGTTTGTTGAGACAAATAAGGGAAGAATCCCTCAACTCCTGAAGGTAGTTGGATTCGAATAGATGGTCAAGGCATAACAAGATTCATAACATCACCAAATAGAAATTGTAATAAAACAGTCTAAAAACCGTTTTTGTATTTATATAATCGTGTTAATCACAAAATTACAAAAGGGTGATGACAACAGTTAACCTGTTTCAAGAAAAGGGTCATTTAAAGAACATGCCTATCATCTCTGGTACTCTTTACCTCTGCTACCGGTTGTTCAAAATTCACTGAGACATGCTTATCTTAATTGAAGACTTACTTCATTTTAGAGATCTCCACCTTTAAGGAAGAATCTAACTAGACCAATTGATTCTCTCTAGCACTTTCGGCCGCTTTAGCCATAGATTCCTCCTTCTTCTACTGCTTACTCCTTTTCTTCTTAGCGGTTGTCCTGTTGATGACTAAATATTTTATAGTGGGATTCAACTTGACTTCCAACCACGAGTCTATAGCCGGATCTGTGTGGAACTTAATTGCTAGAATGCGCGCAAGGACCCTTTCCTCCTTATTCATAGGAAAGTCTAGCATGTTGCTCGAATAACTAGTCTCATTCGATTTAGCCTTGTCCATGTGTCTCAGGTTGTGTATACCAAAAGGTTTTTTTACAGAGAGCAGAAAGTCAAGCAATTTGGAGATTACTTCGGTTATGGATACACATATACCTTTATACCTGGGGAGTGGTAATTATAGAATTCCATTTATGAAGCACAAATGGATTACCTACAAGAGCGTTGGGTTTCCATGCTCGGCCAATCCATTTCGAATGATTAGCTTTTGAGTTCATTACATGGTGGCATTCAGTTGATGTCACATGGCTGCGAAGTATCGAACAAGTGAAGCAGGGTGATCTGAATAAGCCGTCACCCGCTGATCCAGATTATTTTTGGCACGAAATGAGAGCGGAGATATAATAAAGAAATTAACGTAGACCCCCTGCCCTCGGGCCGAGATCCGCTTAGGATATTCACTACAACCATACAGAGGGTTAACCAACCCCTTTGTTCAAGTCATAAAGGACTTTGGGTTTCAGGGTTTCGCGATCCTTGATGTCGAGATTCTCGACTCTTCCACTTGTCGAAACCCAAAATGCCGAAACGTTGAAATCTTTGACCGCGTCCTCCTCTGCTCCTATATCGGGTTTCGCGACTTCGAGAATTCCAGAGCAAGGAACCCCGATCTCTTGTCTTCTCTTCTCCTGTATAGGGTTTCACAACTTCGAGAATTCCAGAGAAAGGAACCCCGATCTCTTATCTCCTAAAGTGTCGAATTTTTGAATCCTGACACGTTCATCAATATTTGGCTCCTCAATGGGTTTTTCTCCTTTTCGGGGTTTCAAACTTCGCGATTTCGTGGATCTTGTCATGAGGTTTCCTGACTCTCCAACCCCTGAACCCCGAAACAGTCAACAGAATCTAACTTCGACTATTGATGAAAAATCGCCACTTGTCCTTTCAACTATCCTCGGTCTCTGACGTGGATTCGTGTCACCTGTCACCTTTCCCAGCTTTTGGAACTTGAGCTATCCTCCTGTTACTATTTCTTCTGTCCTTTCAAAGTTCCAAACTCTGAAATAATGGCTATAAATAATCAACAGACGACTGTCACCCTCCTAATCCAACAACCCACGTGATTTTGGGGATTCTCCATAGAGAATTTTGACCATCCGATTCTTCCCTCAAGAACCTCTATGAAATGAACTAATGTCCCCTCGCCGTGACCTTCCTTCTGCAAAGCAAATTCACTTTGCCTCCTTTTGAATACTTCAAAGCACTACCCCTTCTGAGCTTCTCTGATAAATTCAATTCTCGAAAAAAAAAGGCCTATGCTCGCACTCCTTGCGTCAGACCTTCAAATACTTCTGCGTATTTGAACTCTCGACTCTGTGCACCTTCTGCAACAATAGTCTCTCTCTCTTTTCCACCTTAGTTAACAATTTTTTAAGGACTCAGCTAGCCTGCGCATGCCTTGCATGACTCCTATGCTTCGCTTGTACTTCTGCTGGAATGAGAACAACGGTATCCCTCCTGAGCTTTCAGATATGAACTATGAACCTTCGTCAATGCACACCTTATGGACGTTTCACTACACTCCTTGCAGGAAATTCTCTCACTCAGAAAGAGAAACAATTGAAACTCATTCTCTCTCTCTCTTAGACTTCAAACATTCAACATGAAATCATACATACACAACATAGCATCACAAAAAATACATGACAGAGAGAATAAAAAAACTGTAAGCAGACCATTCAACATGTACAAACATAAAACATCATAACACCATGAATCTGAATTAAAGCTTCATATATTAATTCAAATCTCCTGTACATGAGTTCTTCTTCTCAACTCTCTGCTACAACTCTCTCTTCTCTTGCTCTATGCTAATGCTACAATGATCTAATTTTGATTGATACAATGATAAAAAGATGAGGGTGTCTATAGTCGTTTTCCCTCCTGTTCCTAAAACTGTCAATTCTGGAATTTAAATCTACCTACTTTCATTAACTATGCATAAATGCCTCTACATTCTATAGATGAGAGCGAATCGCTCATGATCTGTTTACAATACGTAAGTATGCTTCCTTTTAACCATTACATTAATGCTTCAAAAACATTTCCAAAACATGTAAAATCTATGTTTCACTTTCCAGTTGTCTTCTGCCTTCATGCTCGCTTGGTTGGCTGCTTGTGATGCTCCTGCATCATACTCTCTTGCTTGAAAATTTTCATGAACTCTTGCACGGTCTGTCCATGCTTCTGAATTTCTACTTCATCCTCCCAACTAGCATCTTCAACTGGATGTCCCTTCCATTTGACCAAGTATTCAAAATACTCTTTCCTCTTGGTGTTCCTGTTGACCCTCTTATCAATTATACTTTCCATCTGTGGCTTTACAGCTACAGGCATTTGTTTGGTCCACTGAACTCCTGTCTGTTCATTCTCTTCCCCTGGTTTTTCATCATTGTAAGGGTACAAATATGAGATGTTTAATATCGGTGAAATTCCGATCCCATCGGGTAATTCGATCTCATATGCATTTGCCCCAAATTTCTTTACGATCTTGCATGGTCCAATCTTCTTCATTTTCAGTTTGTTATATGTTCCCCTTGGGAACCTTTCTTTCCTCAGATGTGCAAGAATCAGATCACCAACTTCAAACTAAAGTTCTCTCCTATGTTGATCTACTCTGCACTTGTATTCTTGACTCGAGTTTTGCAAACGTTCCCTCACTTGGCTGTGAAGTTCCTTCATTGCTTCTGCAAAATACTCTACACTAGCACTTCTAGTTTCATTCTATTTTGAATCCTTTAATTCAGAAACTCCCCTTGGCTACATTCCATATACAATTTGGAATGGACTCTTCCCTGTGCTTCTATTGATCGAATCATTATAAGCAAAATCCACCTATGGCAGAATGTGATCCCACTGACTGTGGTGTTCAGTCATGAGGCTCCTTAGTAAATCTCCCAAGCTTTTGTTTACAACTTCTATCTACCCATCCATCTAAGGATGACATGATGAGCTAAAAGACAAACTTGTCCCCATATTCTTCCATAAATTCCTCCAGAAATGTCCAACGAACTTGGTATCTCGATCTGAAACTATACTCCTTGGTAAGCCGTGAAGTCTGACAACTTCCTTGAAAAATAGGTTTGCAATATGAGTTGCGTCACTGGTTTTCTGGCATGGTATAAAATGTGCCATCTTTGAAATTCTATATACCACCACAAATATTGAATCAAATCCTCTTTGTGTTCTCGGCAGCCCCAATATAAAATCCATGCTCACTGCATCCCACGACCTCTTTGGTATGGGTAATGGCTAGTATAACCCTGTGTTTTTCCTTTTTCCTTTTGTGTGCTGACAAGTTCTACATTTGTCCACAAATATTTTGACATTTGTCCTCATCCCTGGCCAAAAATGTGAGCCATTTAATTTTGAGAACGTTTTGTCATGACCGAAATGTCTGGCCAATCCTCCACTATGTTTTTCTTTCAACAGATTCTCCCTCATGGAGCATTTTGGAATACATAACTGATTGCCCCTGAATAATAATCCATCTTGGATCATATATTCAGTCCATTGGATTATGTTCTTGAGAATTGGATTCTCAGACGCCTCATACGCTTCCCTAAAGTCTGGGTCATCCTTGTACATTTCTTTGAGGTTATCAAAACCCAATGTTTTGACTCTAAATTCCTGCATTAACAAACATTTCCTGCTCAAAGCATCAACAACTTTGTTAGCAGTTCCAGAAATATGTTTAATTCCAAAAGTAAAATTCTGCATGTATTCAACCCATTTTTCATGCTTTTGGTTCAACTTTTCCTTTTAAGTCATGAATTGCAAAGCACGATTATCACTGTACAAAACAAACTCTTTAGGAACCAAATAATGTCTCCATTTCTTCAGCACTTGTATGACTGCAGAGAATTCCTTGTCATATGTTGAATATTTAATCTTTGCTTCATTCAGTTTTTCACTGAAGTATGCGACCGACCTGTCATCTTGGCTCAATACTGATCCAATTGCAAATCCACTAGTGTCACACCTGACCTGAAATGTCTTACTGAAATCTGGCAGCACCAAAATTGGTTGTTCAGTAATCTTTTTCTTTAGCAAGTTGAAACTCTTCTCTGCTTCCTCTGTCCAGTGAAAAGATTTGTGTCTTTTCTTCATCATGTCCATCATCAGTGCACTAATCCCACTAAAATTTTGGATGAATTTCCTGTAGAAACTAGCTAATCCATGGAAGCTTCGAACCTCAAATACACTCTTCGGTGATGGCCAATTCTTAATCACCTCTACCTTATCCAGATCCATTTTCAGCTCATTTGCAGAGATAAAAAAACCCAAATAAATGAGTTTTGTCCTCATAAATGTCGATTTCTTTATATTAATCAGTAACTTCTCTTGCTTTAATCTCCTCATCACTGTAGCTAAATGATTTAAATGCTCTGTTTCTGTCTTGCTAAAAATTAATATATCGTCAAGATATACAATGACGAATTTTCCTATGAAATCCTTCAGGACTTCATTCATCAATCTCATGAAAGTACTGGGCACATTTGTTAAGCCAAATGGCATAAAAATCCATTCATACATCCCCTCATTCATCTTGAATGTTGTCTTCCATTCATCACCTTCTCTCATACGAATTTGATGATATCCGCTTTTCAAATCAATCTTTGAAAAAACATTTTCCCCACTCAAGCAATCCATCAAATCATCCATCCTTGGAAAAGGAAATCTATATCTGATGGTAATCTTGTTGATTTCCCTCGAGTTTGTGCACATCCTCCAGCCTCCATATTTCTTTGGGCTGAGCACTATCGGAACAACACATGGACTCAAGCTCTCTCTAACCAACCCTTTGTCCATTAAATCTTGGACCTGTCTCTTGACCTCTTCTTTCTCCTGTGGCATCAATCTGTACGCTGCTTTGTTTGGTAAACTAGCTCCAGGTATAAGATCAATACGATGTCTTATACTTCTGATAGGTGGTAATGAACGAGGTAGTTCATTCACTACTATATCAATGAACTCTCCCAGCAACTTCTGGATTTCCTCTGGCAAATCATCCACTCTTGTACAGGTTAAAACAATTCTAGGATTCTTGACCATGATGAATTGTGTATCTTCCTTCTTCTTAACCTACTTAAGAATTTCCTTCCCACTCATGAGAAGTACATTTTTGCTCACTTCTAGTTTCGTTTCTTTATCCTTAATCAACAACAACATGTGAGTTCTCCCATTCTTCTCTAGGGTGTATGTGTTCTTTCTCCCATCATGAATCACATTCTTGTCATATTGCCATGGTCTACCCAACAATAGATGACAAACATCCATGGGAATAACATCACGTAGTATTTCATCCTTATATCCTCCTATATTAATTTCAACTAAACATTGTTTAGTGACATTTACCTGATGTCCTTTTTGTAGCCATGAAATTATGTATGGGCTTGGATGTTCAATAGTCTCCAGCTCCAGCTTTTCTACCATCTCTGTAGATACGAGATTGTCTGTGCTACCACTGTCCACGATGACTTTGCATACCCTATATTTGGTCTTGCAAGTAATCCAAAAAAGTATCTTCCTTTGGGTTGGGTTCTTTGCCTCCTTCTCTGGTGTTAAGAGAACTCTTCTCATCATCAATGATCTTCTGCCCTCAGCATCATCTGCCTCAACATTTCATCCTTGTGCTTCAACAATGTGAGTTTCACTTCCTTCTTTCTTTCTATCTGGACATTCATAGGATTTATGTCCATTTTTTCCACAGGTAAAACATTTCACTTCACCACCTCTGCCTCTTCCTCTTCCTCTGGTATGAGGAAAAGTATTTCTATCAACATACTATCCTCTCTGTGAGCTTCCACCTCTCTCAGTTTGAGTTTGAGGTTTCTTCCACTCTTCTTTAGGTTTCTGATTTTTGTCTCAGGCAATTGTTTTTCCTCTGGCTTGACTTCTGCCTCGGCCTCTCTGACCTTTCTTTCGGCTCAGCTTCTCTTCATCTTTCAGAGCCATCTGATAAGCATCCTCTACATTTCGAAGGGTTATCATGCTCATCTTGTATTGTATGTCATATCGTAGACCATTCATGTACCTGGAAACCTTTTCATCATCACTTTCCCGATGACCTGCTCTGATGTTTATCTTGTAGAACTCTTCAGTGTATTCTTTCACTGACATCAGCTTCTGTCTCAAATTTTGCATCCTCCGAAACAAAGTAATTTGATAATCCTTGGGTATGAATTTGGATTTCATCTTCGCAACCATTCTATCCCAACTCTTGATTTTTTGCTTGCCTTTGTAGCGTCTGTCAGCCTGCAGTTCATCCCACCATAATGTTGCATGCCCTTTAAATCTTGTGACAGCGTGCTTGACCTTCTTGTCTTCCTTGACATCCTCATAGTCAAAATATTTATCCAGAGCTCTAATCCAGTCTATAAGCTCTTCAACATCTAGGTTCCCTTCATACACTGGAATGTCCATTTTTTATCTGGCACCTATCCTAGCAACAACCCTGAATAGGCGTTCATCTGTTTCATCTTCGGCTACAACTTCTTCTCCTTCATGTCCAGCTTCATCTTCACTGTCAGCCTCGCTGATATCCCCAGCGTTGACTGTGCGCCTCTGTGCTGTCTCCATGGCATAAAGCCTGACACATAGTTCGTGCATTTCTCTTTCCACTGCAGGATCAGGCATTGGCCTGTCTCTTCTTCTCAGCAACATGGCTGAGAAATATTCTTCCTTCCTCTGCTACAGAAAACAAAGAAATTTTTCTGGGCTCTGATACCACAAATGACACAGACCCCCTGCCCTCAGGCCGAGATCCACTCAAGATATTCACTACAACCACACCGAGGGTTAACCAACCCCTTTGTTCAATCCATAAAGGACTTCGGGTTTCAGGGTTTCACGATCCTTGATGTCAATATTCTCGACTCTTCCACTTGCCGAAACCCAAAATGCCGAAACGTCAAAATCTCTGACCGCGTCCTCCTCTGCTCCTGTATTGGGTTTCACGAATTCAAGAATTCTAGAGCAAGGAACCCCAATCTCTTGTCTCTTCTGCTCTTGTATCAGGTTTCATGACTTCAGGAATTCTAGAGCAAGGAACCCCGATCTCTTGTCTCCTAAAGTGCCGAATTTTTGAATCCCAACACGTTCATCAATCTTTGGATCCTCAACGGGTTTTTCGCTTTTCGTGGCTTCGGACTTCGCGATTTCACGAATCCTGTCATGAGGTTTCCTGACTCTCCAACCCCCGAACCCTGAAAAAGTCAACGAAATCAGACTTCGACTGTTGATGAAAACTCGCCACTTGTCCTCTCAACTGTCCTTGGTCTCTGACGTGGATTCCTGTCACCTATCACCTTTCTCAACTTTCATAACTTGAGCTATCCTCTTGTCACTATTTCTTCTGTCCTTTCGAAGTTCCAAACTCAGAAATAACAACTATACAGAATCAATGGACGATCGTCACCCTCTTGATCTGACGGCCCACATGATTTCAGGGATTCTCCATAGAGAATTTTGACCATCCAATTCTTCCCTCAAGAACCTCTGTGAAATGAACTAATGTCCCCTCACCGTGACCTTCCTTCTGCAAAGCAACTTCACTTCGCCTCCCTTTGAATACTTCAAAGCACTACCCCTTCTAAACTTCTCTGATAAATTCATGTCTCGAAAAAAAAAAGTCCTATGCTCACACTCCTTGCGGTAGACCTTCAAATACTTCTGTGTATTTGAACTCTCGACTCTATGCACCTTCTGCAACAACAATGTCTCTCTCTTTTCCACCTTTGTTAACAATTTTCTAAGGACTCAGCTAGCCTATGCACGCCTTGCATGGCTCATGTGCTTTGCTTGTACTTCTACTGGAATGAGAACAATGGTATCCCTCCTGAGCTTTCAGAGATGAACTCTGAATCTTCGTCAACGCACACCTTGCGGACAATTCACTGCATTCCTTGCAGGAAATTATCTCACTCAGGAAGAGAAACAATTGAAACTCATTATCTCTCTCTCTTAGACTTCAAACATTCAACATGAAATCATACATACACAACATAGCATCACAACAAATGCATGACAGAGAGAATAAAACAACTGTAAGCAGACCATTCAACATGTACAAACAAAAAACATCATAACACCATGAATCTGAATTAAAGCTTCATATATTAATTCAAAGCTCTTGTACGTGAGTTCTTCTTCTCAACTCTCTGCTACAGATCTCTCTTCTCTTTCTCTATGCTAATGCTACAATGATATAATTCTGATTGATACAATGATACAAAGATGAGGGTGTCTATAGTTGTTTTCCCTCCTGTTCCTAAAACTGTCAATTCTGGAATTTAAATCTACCTACTTTCATTAACTATGAATAAATGCCTCTTCATTATACAGATGAGAGTGAATCACTCATGATCTGTTTACAATATGCAAGTATGCTTCCTTTTAACCATTACATTAATGCTTCAAAACCATTTCCAAAACGTGTAAAATGTATGTTGCACTTTCCAGCTGTCTTCTGCCTTCATGTTCGCTTGGTTGGCTGTCTGCGATGCTCCTGCATCAGAAATGCACAGAGATATAGAATATATTCATTAATATAAAAAAAATGTATCAGATATGAAACCATAAAAATATATATACAGTAATACACGATTTCTATTAATCAAAGAAATGTACAGAGACTGTAAAAATACAGAGTGAAAGACTCGCTAGAATGGTGGCAACTTATCTCTGAGAAGAGATGTGGTGGCTACTCACATTCACAAGAAGATGATTACAATGAGGCTCTGAAGGAATTTTTACAATAAACCAAAATGCCAAAAACCATATACATCCAAAAACCTAACCCTAGGAGATGAAGCGCCAAAAGTCATGTGGGCCTCGTTTGGGTAAGTTGGTGCATCAACTTCCCGAGGTCGTAACTTTTGCATACGATCTCCATTTTGGGCGTATGATAGCTCGTTGGAAAGGTATAATCAAGGAGATTAATTTTGGGGGATCAATTATGCCTTTTATTATCATTGAGAACCTAGATATCAAAAAAACTTCACTTGGGCCCTCAAAATGGCCCCAGAAGTTAAAAACTGCTAAAAATAGTAAATTGCCAAAATTTCCAAAAAACTGTTTTGAGCCAGTTGGAAAAGGTGGGTGGCCATCAATATCCACCTAGATCAATCCTCCCACATTAGGAAGCAATGGTCTCCATTGCATTGAGTTCCTGGGGGAGAGGGAAAAGTGTTTGTTGGATCTGCAACTTGGTGAGCTGCTTGTATTGTTGGAGACATCGCGTTGCTCAGTTTGTGGAAGTATGTCAAGAAACTATTGAGGTTGAGGGTATTCAACAAGTCGAGATACATGAGAAAATAGTGTGCAGAAGGAATCTTTACGCTTTTCTATAGCCTTGTTGACCTGCTTTTGTTGGATAGAAGGTGCTTAGGGCGAGGCTGTAGTGGTTGTAGTGTCCTTCTGTTCTCCTTTTGAACAGAATGTGAAGAAGCTAAATTTTACAGTATGAGATACTAACTTGTGGCACTTTTTAGGTGGAACAATAGTTGGAACTACCTCTGGTATTCTGTAGATATGACCCCCTTGAGAAACAATGACACTACGGGGTCGAGACTCATAAACAACATGGCGCTTCCACATATATGGTTGGCCCAAGAGAACATCACAGGAATCCAGTGGGGAAACATCACATAATACCTCATCCTTGAAGGGTTGGATGTCGTATGACAATCGACACTATTGGCTGACACAAAGATCTTGTCCTTGGCGAAGCCACCCGATGTTGTATGGATGCAGGTGTGGTGTTGTCGACAATCCCAACTATTTGACGACCTTTGTTGAGATGAGGTTCTTCTGGCTTCCACTATCAACAATAAAATGCAGCGGGGTCCCCTTCACCCACATCTGTGAATGAAAAATATGTTCCCCCTCTTCAAGATCTGTTGGTTCTTCTTGTTGAATTGTTGCGGTCGTGACAATAGCAGTGGGGTCTGCGTCAATGATCTGTCCTTTACTAGTATTTTCAAAATCAAATTCTGAATTAGGGTTCGACTCCTTGTCTTTTATCTCAGCCACCAATGACTGTTTTGAGTGACATTCATTAGTGTTGTTCCAGGGGATTTTGTGGAAATCACACCATTTTCTAGTGTCCTTCTTTGTCTTCCCGTGACCCTTCTTTTCATGTGGCTTGGACTAGTTTTTGGGAGAATGTTTGTTAGGGACATCTTTGTCATACTTTGGTTATTGCGGATTTGTAGAACCAAAATCCCGTTTGTTCTGGTGCTTACATTTCTTCTCGATTTTAACAGCATATCAATAGGCAACACCGAGTGATGATATGTCCAGAAAATCCATTTCAGTTTGTATGTATCTGTGTAGAGCCCCAGGGTATTTCAAAACCAAATGTCGTTTAGAGTCTTTGATACCTATATTGGTGTGCAAGGTATGGAAGGTATTGGTGAACTCCAGAACTGCTTGGCCCCTCTCTTGCCTCAGTGTGGTCCATCTCATGTACTGGTCCTCATAGTTGCCAACAGGGTAATACTGTTCCTTTACCGCATCCACAAAATAATCCCAAGTGGGATCGACCCCATATATTCCAGACTCCTCTATGGAAATTTGCTCCCAGTAAGTTTCCCACCAATGTTTTACATGAGGGAGAGCTTTAAAGAGTGCGAAGGTGATATTTTCTTTGTCGAAAAAATTGTGAATAGAGAAATAACCTTCTAGCAGAGTTAACCATTTTTCTAGGGCTTCTACATCTATTTGTCCTTCAAATATAGGAATATCAAAATTAACTTGTACCTTGAAAGGCAAGGTGCCTCCAAAGTGGCTGCTTGATGAATATGTGTCTGTTGCTATTGGCAGGCATTGAAGGATGTGGGCAAAATTCTCCATCATTTCGCCCCTCTGTCGTGTGAGAGCTTGCTCAAGCAACAGATTGATATGATCGTCTGCTCCTTCATTTTTATTTTCTTCTGCCATTGAGGGTTTCTTGGGTGTGAAAGAGTGATTATCCTCAAGAGAGACAAGCTTGAGACCCAACTTTCTATACTCAGACCTTGTCGGGGACATGCACTGAAAAAATGATCAAGAGCAGCCTGCTCTGATACCACTGTTCCGGATTATTTTTGGCACAAAATGAGAGAGGAGATATAATAAATAAATGCACAGAGATATCGCAGATATTCAATAATATAATAGAATTGTATCATATATGCAACCATAAAAACATATATACAGTAATACATGATTTCTATTAATCAAAGAAATGTATAGAGACTGTAAAAATACAGAGTGAAAGACTCGCTAGAATGGTGGCAGCTTATCTCTGAGAAGAGATGTGGCGGCTACTCACATTTGCAAGAAGATGATTACAATGAGGCTCTGAAGGCCTTTTTACAATAAACCAGAATGCCAAAAACCCTATACATCCAAAAACCTAACCCTAGGAGATGAAGCGTCAAAAGTCATGTGAGCCCTGTTTGGGTAAGTTGGTACATCAACTTCTCAGGGTCGTAATTTTTGCATACGATCTTCGTTTTAAGTGTATGATAGCTCGTTGGAAAGGTATCATTGAGGAGATTCATTTTGGGGGATCAATTATTCATTCAAATATCATTTAGAACCTATATCTCTAAAAACCTTCATTTGGGCCCTCAAAATGGCCCTGAAAGTTAAAAACTACTAAAAATAGTAAATTGCCAAAATTTCCAGAAAACTGTTTTGAGCCAGTCGGAAAAGGTGGGTGGCCACCAATATCCACCTGGATCACCCTCTCCATGAGTGGTGGATTTCACATGTTGAGACACATGATACCGCATCTTGGCAAAAGTGGTTTCGGCAAACCACCTTCTTGCAAAAATGTATCTTTGAAAGCACTGCGCGTCTGTGTTTTCGAGACTTGGGTATTATCTAGAATTGTCATGGTGATAACACTAGGAGATCAGGAGAGATAATTATGATCTGTATATTGAACCAAAATGGTGCATATTATCATGAATTGTTGAATTGTTATCCTGATAAGTTTCGATGGTTGCACGTTTTGCAGAATTAAAAACAACTCGATCAGATCAGACCAGTGCAGAGTCCATAGGAATGAAAGAGGCATAGGGGAATTATAGTTAGAAAGATGAGAGTAGAGGGGTGGGTGTCCATTTGGGCATGGAAGTAACGAACTCCAATGGACATGGATAAGAAAGGAATGAAGATATGAATATGGCTGAGACCATTAAGAATTTGCAGACGGATGTCCAAAGCCATAAAGCTGATAATGAAAGGCTTATGAAAGCCAAAGAGCAACAAGATGAATTCAACATGAATTTATTGGAGGGTTTGAACATAATATAAGAGAAATTGGTTAAGTAGAGTGGCTCAAGTAAATCTGGGAGTCACAAACCTTCAGAGGAGAAAAGAAAAGTAAAAAGTGCTAGTAGACATCACCATCTTTCCCAAAGGCATTCCCATAAGAAAACAAGCAACAACTCAAGTCTATCTCCTGTCAGAAGGTAAAGAGATCTAGGGTGGATGAGATGAGGGGAGAAATGAACAAAATCAAACCTCCTACATTTGATGGTAAGCACAAGAAGGATGAAGATGCATAAACATGGTTGCTAGGCATGAGGAAGTATTTTCAATTGCATAATTATTCTTCTCATGCAGAAGGTAGAATCACTATCTATCAACTCAAAGGAAAGGCCTCCATGTGGTGGGATCGACTTGTGCAGGTGCAACACATTGTAGAGAAAGGTATTACTTGGATGGAATTAAAGAAGTATTTTGAGAAGAAGTACTTGAATAAGAGATACTATGACAAGAAAATGAAAGAGTTCTTTGAACTCAAGCTTGGAAGTATGACCATAGATGAATATGAGAGAAGGTTTCTGGAACTGCTGAAGTATGTCTCTTTCATCAAGGATGAGACAGTCAAAATTCAAAGGTATTTAAGTGGATTTCCATCATTCATCAGTGACAAAATACAATATGATGATCCCAAGACATTAGAAGAGACCATAAGGAGAGATAAATGCCTATATGATCAACAAAAAGAAAGACCAACTTTCCAAAAGGCTTGGGAAGACAATAAGAAATTCAAGATGGATCAGAGGAAGAAGGGAGATAAGCCACCATTCTTCATAAATAATCCACAAGGAAAAAAATTTCCTAAAGAACCCATAACGATAGACACAGGGAATCAAGGGACAAGGCAACCACCTATGCAATGTTGGGTTTGTAAAGGGGACCATAGGTTCAAATATTGTCCTCACAGAGGTGAAAAAGGTAGGGCTGTTCACAATGTACAATGAGCTGAAACAGTGGAGGACATGGGAAGATATGTGCCAAGGATTTATGTAGCCCTAGACAACAAGCAAGCAGAGTATTGGTACCACATGATTGAAGTGGAAGGTATGATCAACAACCAAACCCTTTCTATTTTGATTGATTCAGGAGCTAGTCATAGTTATATAGACCCTAAGATGGTGGAAAGTTTGAAATTGCCAAGAAGCAAGCATGGGAAATCCTGGTTGGTGCAACTGGATATAGGAGCCAAAAGAAAGGTTAATGAAATGGTTAAGTCTTGCCTCATAGACATGAATGGACTGAACACCAAGGAAAATTTGAACATCTTGCCTTTAGGTTCCTATGACTGTGTAATTGGGATGGATTGGTTGGACCAACATCACACTCTCTTAGATTGTCACAATAAAGAATTTACTTGCCTGGATGGGGAAGGGAAACCAAGGAAGGTACAGGGAATCCCCAGGGCAGTAACCATTAGAGAAATTTCATCATTGCAACTGAAGAAGTGTTACAGAAAAGGATGTCAAATAATTGCAGCTCATTTGGCAGAGACACCTAGAGATAAGGTGCCAAATTTGGAGGATTATGCAGTCCTGGAAGATTTTGAAGATGTGTTCAAGGAGGTACTCGGAATACCCCCAAGGAGAGACATTGATTTCTCTATAAATTTGATGCCTGGAGTAGCACCAGTATCAAAGACTCCTTACAGAATGAGTACATCGAAATTAAAGGAGTTGCAAATGCAACTTGAAGAACTTCTGAAGAAGGGGTATATACGCCCAAGCATGTCACCTTGGGGTGCCCCAGTCCTATTTGTGAGAAAGAAATATGGAACACTAAGGTTGTGCATTGACTTCAGATAGTTGAATAAAGTGACTGTTAAGAACAAGTATCCTTTGTCGAGGATTGATGACCTCTTTGATCAATTAAAGGATGCAAAGATATTTTCAAAGATAGATCTCAGATCATGATACCATCAGGTAAGAATTAAAGAAGAAGATATTAGAAAGACTACCTTTAGGACAAGGTATGGTCATTATGAGTTCACAGTGGTACCCTTTGGGTTGTCAAATGCACCAGTTGTTTTCATGTTCTAAATGAATGGTGTTTTCCGAGAGTATTTAGACAAGTTTTTCATCATCTTTTTGGATGAAATTATTATATATTCCAAGTCAGAGGAAGAGAATGAACATCATTTGAGGATGGTGTTGAAAGTATTAAGGGAGCATCAGTTATATGCCAAATTGAGAAAGTGCTCATTTTATCAGAAACTGATTCATTATTTGGGGCATATCATTTCAAAGGATGGGATAGCAGTGGATCCTAAGAAGATAGAGGCCCTTAGAGAATGGTCAGCACCAAAGAATGTGACATAGGTGAGATCATTCATGGGTCTTGAAGGCTACTATAGAATATTTATTGAAGGATTCTCAAAGATTTCACACCCAATCACTTCTTTGCAAAGAAAGGGAGTGAAGTTTCAGTGGACACTGGTTTGCAAGAAGAGTTTCCAACACTTGAAACAATTATTGACAAGTGCTCCAATATTAATGATTGTAGACCCAGAAGAATACTTCAACGTATGCACTGATGCATGTAATGAAGGACTTGGTGGAGTCCTCAGTCAAAACGGGTTTGTCATATGTTATGAATCAAGGAAGTTGAAGGACCATGAAAGAAACTATGCCACTCATGATTTGGAGTTGGGAGCCATAGTGCATGCCTTGAGGAAATGGAAACACTACCTCATGGGAAAGAGGTTTGAGCTAAGAACAGACCACAATGGTCTGAAATATTTATTTGATCAGCCAAATCTAAATGCTAGACAAAGCAGATGGTTAGAATTTCTAAGAGAATATGACTTTGATATAAAACATATCAAAGGGAAAGAGAATAAAGTGGTTGATGCACTCAATAGGAAGGTGCATGAATTACATGCTACAACTATTAGCATGTACCAAAATGATATTAAAAGAAAAATTTTGGAGGTTGCAAATGTAGATCTGCAGTACAAAGAATTGGTAGCAATGCTACAAAAGCGTAAGATTCTTCAGAAGGTGGATAATTATAAGTTGGGAATATATGGAATACTGTTGCACAAGAACATGATTTTTGTTCCAAATGTCCAGAACTTGAAACGTATGATTTTTCATGAAATGCATAATGTTCCTTATGCAGGACACCCTGGATATCAGAAAACTATGGCAGTGATCAAGAGCCATTAATTTTGGTTAGGTATGAAGAAAGAGATCACCGAGTACATTGCTAGATGTATGGAATGCCAGAAAGTGAAAAATGAGAATAGGCACCCAGCGGGGTTGCTGCAACCTTTAACCATTCTCGAGTGGAAGTGGGAAATGGTGATAATGGATTTTATTACGGGATTGCCTAGAACATGCAATTTGAATGATTTGATCATGGTGGTGGTGGAAAATCTCATGAAATCTTCCCATTTTATTTCGTTGAAAACTACACACAAGGAAGCAGAGGTTGTTGATATTTTTATGAAGGAAGTGGCACAATTGAATGGGATTCCTAAAACAATTGTGTCCAATAGAGACCTGAAATTCACCTCGAATTTCTGGAAAAGATTGTTCAGAGGATTCAGAACGAATCTAAACTTTAGTATAGATTATCATCCTGATTCTAATGGGAAGACATAAAGGGTGAACATGGTGATAAAAGATATACTAAAAATGTATGTTATGGACAAACCATTGAAATGGGAAGACTACCTACACTTGGTAGAATTCGTGTACAACAATGGGTATCATGCATCATTGAAGATGAGCCCATTTGAAGCACTTTATGGTAGAAAGTGCAATACTCTAGTAAGTTGGGATAATCCAGTTGATATGACAGTAGTTGGGCCAGAGTTGCTCAGGGAAATGGAGGACCAGATGACAAAAATTAAGTAGAATTTAAAATCTTTCCAAGACAGATAGAAAAGTTATGCTGATAAGAACAAAATCCACAGAGAATTCAAAGTGGGTGATCATGTTTTCTTGAAAGTGAAAGCTAACAAGAGTTCCCTGAAGTTGGGAAGTTGTGCCAAGTTGGCAGCTAGATTTTGTGGGCCTTTTGAAATCCTAGAGAGGATTGGTCCAGTTGCTTATATGATTGCATTGCCTGCATCTATGTATGTTCATAATGTATTCCATGTATCATTTCTAAATAAATATATACTTGATGCTAATCATGTTATTGACTAGAATGTGATTCAGGTGAAGCAAGAAGGCACTTTTCAAGTGCATCAAGTGCACATTTTGGACCGGAAAGTCAAACAGCTCCGGAACCGATCCATAACACTTGTAAAGGTTCAATGGACTTGATACGGTCCTGAGGATGCTACTTGGGAGCATGAAGATGCAATGCAAACATAATACCTGTATCTTTTTGAAGATTTTAGAAAACTATGTTATATATGGGTGTATGATGCACTAAGGACAATGCATAAATAAGGGGGGGGGATTGTAATATCCCTCGACCGAACCCAATTGTAGTATAATATAAATGTACTTAAGTTGTTGAGCTGTTTTGACCTCATTTGGTATGCAAGTCATGTGGCATAGTGCGTGCATGAACTACGCAGTAAAATGATGTAATATGTACATTCCAGAATACCACGCACAGTAACTAAGGTGTGTGTAGTATGGAGAACAACCAACCTCATGTATATGATATGTGTTATAGGCTGGTGAGCCGGTTATTATAAGTTGGGATGCTTATGTTTTTTGTATTAGGTCGGAATACCTAGATGTCAAAGGCCAATGCGCCTACTTTGTACATGACTCGTGATTAATATAAAATACATCGTTGCGCACAGACCAACCATGATAAAAGAGATGGGGGACTAAACTTCACTAGTTAGGGAAAGGGAGGGCCAAAAGTCAAGGGAATATTATATTAATATTCCTAAAACATAAAGTATGGATAATTATTTTATCCTAAGTTCTAAAGTTGGAGACAAGTATACCAAAGTAACTTTCGATATGACAAGTGTCAAGTTGGGGACATGGATTCATATCGTGGGGAACTTATCTCATTTGGTGACTTTTCACGGATACCTTACCAACAACCTCACCATCATTCTTACCATTATTTTTCATGAAGAGTTCACAGTGATTCCTTCCACACTCAGTTATCCAGTCAATAGGTCCATGATCATTTTCACTCACGCATTCCATTATCCTTGAGACAACCATTTCACCATTCCAAAGCATGTTCCCATAGCCATTTTTAGTTGGTGTACCTGGTTAGCTTGGAGCGGGATTGAAGAAGCAGGTTCTCAAGCCCGTGAGAAATTCTCTGAGCGAGAGAATTGTTGGGGATTGATTCCTGAAGGTGATAGACTGTAGCTCCAATGCTTTGAGACTTCCGGTCCATCCTGTTGCTGAAGCCCTGGAAGGCAAGTGGGGAAGCCAAGGGACTATTGAGAAGAGAAGGGGCACACTTCCTTGGGTGGGAGAGGCATGTGGGGAACGAGAGGCTATAGGCTGTTAGTTGAGTGAGCACTTGAGATGAAGTCTTTCCTGTTGTCCATGAGCCTTAGCCTAGATAGGAACCCTTTACCCTGGGTGGAGTTTAGTCCCATCTCAGGGGTGTCTCACTGTTGAGAGTGATGAACATTGTAGTCTATGGCTGGGAGGTTCATGGATGGTCTGTACGTAGTAGGTGAAAATATTTATAAGATAAGTACCAGTTGTATGATAAAAATGATATGTTGTTTTTTTATTTACATGCCTATGTTACAGTTTATAATATATGTGATTATAATTGTTTGTATCTTTATGGGTAATTCCCTATAAATGATGCATATCTGTAGTTACTGTTATTTTAGTATAAAAGTCGTATGTTACAGAAAGTAATTGTTTGTTTATGTTTATATGTAAAGATTTTGCGAGAGTGTTGTATGTATATGTTTAAGTTGCATGCAGTTTAAAGAGTAAATTTTTGTGGCATAGCTCAGTTGACTATTGGGTATGTTACTATATGTTCCGCAGTATGGGAATGAAAGAATTCCCTAGAGTAGCATGGTCTAGCCTGTTAAGGCTGGGAATGTTACCGACTGGTGTCAGAGCATGAGTAGTTGCTCTGGAGTGGCATACCCCGGCCTACGGGCGGCCAGGGGAACGTTACAGCCCCATTCACATGTCATTGTTGTTGATCACCTCTAATATTTTTATGGTGTTGATTAATAAATCAATGAAAAAGAGGTATTCTTCATCAAAACTATGATGCAATGACATTGTATATACATTAATGTAGAACCTGAAAGAAAAATTAAGAAAGACTAACGAAAACCTAAAACTTGTGTCAACCAAATTGTGTACTTTGAAATAAAATTAGGGTTTATGGTTTACATGATGAATTTATGATGGAAGAAAGTGGGTGTGTCAGTCAAATTTGAGTCCAAAAAAACTCCCATATCGTTAAGGCATGCGAATAGTCTATCCATGCAAAATTTCAGTGCATACAGAAATTGTTTGAAAAAATTTCAACGTTGGCCCCATTCACAGGTCACTATTGTCGGTGTCTAGTCCTCGTACAATTTTCGTTCCAGCTTGTTCCTTGTTTCTCATTCCTCATTCCTTTACCATGGTGTAGTCCCCAAGATCCATTAATTTTGTACAAAACATACTAATGGCATAAAATGTCCCACACAAAGACCAAATTAATATCCGCTACATGAGTCTTTTGTCTTTTGTAT
>JZKD02S0262624.1:448581-479926 GCA_000966675.3 Picea glauca
AAAAAATCAACATTTATGTATAATATGAGATGAAACATATTACATACCTTAGGATCTGTGTCATACAAGTGTTCGACAAATTATTCATAACCTTTAAGTTCACTAGCAACAATGTAGCGGAGAGAAGATTTGATCTTGATCCTTCATAAAGTCGTTTATTTTCCTTTTCTAATAGAGGTTCATCATAAATACCAACATTGTCTCCATCCTCATCCATCTGCGAAAACAAATCTTGGATCATTTGATTTGTCCCATGATCTTCTTCCATGGGATCATTAACTTGATTTGTCCCATAATCTTCTTCCATGAGATTCTCACTTGCTTGGTCATGATGTTCCTTAGCTTGTACAACATCATTTCTACTAATAATTGGTGCAATATTCTGTGGAAAGTTAGAGGGAAACTCTAACTTTATAATTACAAACAATCATGCAAAATTAGTGTATACTATAACAAACATTCAAACAATATATATATATATATATATATAGAGAGAGAGAGAGAGAGAGAGAGAGAGAGAGAGAGAGAGAGAGAGAGAGCTAATTACCATGGGACGATATTCATTCGATCCGCCATCAATGTGCCCATATTTCCTGCAATGTTTTGTATTTGTTTCTATTAAAATTATTACGGGACATATGAGACAACATTGTTTACAAGGGCAATAACATCTACCATCACCCTTTTCACCCGCTTTACTTTTTCCCCCACCTCTAACTATATTCTGCGACATTCTTTCGCACAACTTCTGCACAAAATAACCCTTTCAGAACCATCGTTGTTATAGCAAGATTGTTGCAACATATTTAAATCGTCAAATATTTATAGTTCAATTTTAGGTCACCATCGTCGCAATTGCGATGACCGTGACCTAAAATATTTCTTTTTTTTTAACCTATTTATTTGTCATATTTAACAGTCACTTATAACAGTCATTCTTTGCTCTTGCAACAAACTTTGACCATATCAATTTAGACAAAGTACATTCATCAAGATAGCAATGAATACGGGGTGGATTTAGAAAAAAATTGAATAATTGAACTTTTTCTCTAGAATTTTGCAACGAAAGAGTACTTTCGTCGCAAGTAGTCGTCACAAATTTTTCAATATGTAGTAGTGTTTATTCCCTTTTGAAAAAAAGCATAAACTATAACCAAAGATCCACGTGGCAAGTAGTGTTGATGTTAGTGGTAGCATCGAAAAGGTATTTCCGCATTAGCATGTGTCTAGCATTTGGAAGTCATTGAAAGTCTTCTAGTATTGAGTTTACTTTAGTTAAAAGGAATTAATTAAAGTAAAAGTGTTTTTATTAGTGAATTGAATTATTTAAGGAACATGCATAGCATGCAACAAGTAATTTGAATCTTAAGTGAGTGTGAGAAGTAATATCAACCGTAGATCACATTGGATATGAGAAATAGATTGTAACTCGTGATTATAAAATTAATGATAAGAGAAGGAGGAAGACACTTTTGACAAGATTTCAAGGCCGAGAGACTTTTCGTGAGAGACCAAGGTCGAGGATAACAAAGGACTTTTTCTAGTGTGAGGTGTGTAAGATAAAATAAGGACTTTTTCTTACACTAGAGTGATGAGATCTCACAGGTTGGGTGAAGATATTTCATGCAAGTATTGATGTAGAGAGGGTTGGATCACAAAGGACCGTGATTCAAGATCTTGGATAGGTGGAGAAGGAATTTCATCTAGAGATCATACAAGTCAAGGAGAAGAGAGAGAAAAGGCAGTCACAGGTGGGTTTTAGAGGATAGAAGTAAGAGTTCAGCCCAACACCATATGGAATTTTACATACATGTATGTGGGTCTCAGTGGAGACAGTAGCATAAGTATGCAGTTTTTTTGAAGGACAATCGCGTACACCTCAGGAAGTGTGTTTTTCATGGGTCGTACAATAGAGCAGACTTGGCCAAGTTTTTCCGTAGTTTTATTTCTCTTGGAGGGACATTTTCTCTGTTAAAGGAGCCCTGTTTTGACCTTAATAAAATAATATTGGAATTGGTTTTCCCTCCGTGGTTTTTCCAGGGGTGGTTTACTAAAAAATATTGGTGTCTTGTGTGTGAGATTTTGGTTTCCTAGTTTATGCTTCCACTGCATGTTTAATTGATTGCTCAACTGTGTTTTTAGTAGATAAAGAGATTTTATTTTGAGCTAACTGTCGAGTGTTGAGTAGAGGATGAATATAAACATGGTATTAGAGTATACCAAGGGTTGAGTCTTGGAGGAAAATTCAACATGACATCAGAGCTAGGGCTTTGAAGGAAGGAAATCAAGAGAAAAGATCTCAACAGTTGCAAGAAGATCTATAACCAAGAGGTGGAAATCAAAAGACAAGTTTCAGGGAAGCTACAAAAATGAGGTAGAACAATTTTTTTTACAGGTGTATGTGGGTCACAGTAGTGATATTCACGTACATACACGGGTCACAGTGATGTCGATCACATACATATGCAGGTATTAGTGGAAACAATCACGTACAGGTCCGCGCATGACAATACAAGATAGTTTTAACAAAGGGTTATCAGATTAGATCTTGGAGCTGAGGCTTTGAAGGTGAGAGGGAGTCATCTTTTGAGACAAAATGGTGAACAAATTGAATATTGAGGACATGATAGAAGGGGAAACCAACTTTTGGGCATGGAAGTCAAGGGTTATTCTTCTATTGGAGGAGATTGACCTCAAAGAGTATGTTGAGGTTGTGGTTGCAAGTCCTACTGATCCACATGAATTGGAGGCTCATAAGAAGAAGGAAGTGAAGGCCAAGTGGGTGTTGATAGAATATGTAAAGTATCACTTGATACTGCACATTGTTGAGGAAATATATACCAAGGAAATGTATGATGCTTTGGTGAGTCTATACCAAAAAAATAATACATGCAAGTTGCTACATTTGAAGCACCAACTTCAAGTTGTCAGGATGTCTAGTGAGGACACAATTGTGAACTATATTATGAATATTACATAGATCCGAGATCAAATTGTATCCATCAGTGAGACAATACATGATTCTGATTTGGTGAATGTAGCATTGAGAGGTCTTCCCAAGTCTTAGAAACTTTTTATGCAAGGGATCTGTGCATAAGAGATAGTGCCAAGTTTTGATAGACTATGGAATGATTATATTCAGGAGGAGACTCGGTTATAGTCCAGGGATGGTTTGAAGAGTATTCATGATGATAACCTTGATCTTCCCATCCAGGAAAGGAAGGGAAAGTTCAAGAATATTTCCAGTGGAGAGTCTATCGATCAAGATGGAAAGAATAATAAGGACATGAGTAAATTCAAGTGCTTTGCATGTCACAAATTTGGACATTATGCAGGTAAATGTCCACACGGGAATAAGGGGGGAAATGAAGCACAACCAAAGGTAGATGCGATGAAAAAGACTCAAGTGGATAAGTTTTGTTGGCACATAATCATGTATGGGGTACTCTCCTGAAAGAAGCGTCCCCTTGGGCGAAGAAAGAGATTCGAAAAATCCATTTTTCCCTAAGTTTAGAGGGTGGGCACATCATTTTAACGAGCAGGCAGTTTTGGATGGCCAAGATCTGCCCACTTAGATCTACGACTGAGGTTTCATTCCGGAGCCCCCCGCCATTCTACCTTTAACGAAGGGGGGGGGGGGTCCGGAATTGGGCCCACATCCCCCAAATGGCCAATATTAAGGCACCTAGATCGATGACGCCCAAGCGATTCTGGACCCCCTTTGCCATTTTGCCTTTAATAAAGGGGGGGGGGGTCCGGAATGGTGTGATATTGACGTGGGGCCCCCTTCCTGTCATGTTGCCTTTTGTACCATTGTCTCCCCTGTCATCTGTTCTCCACTTGACTACGTGACAGGGCCCATTTACTTTGGCCCCTCCTCGTCCTCCAACATCTGTCCCGCTCCCTTCCATGTCAACCTCCCATAAATAATGTGTCCCCCATTACCATTATATCCCATCACCTTCGCTCCTTCTTCTTTCCATGTGTCTTGCCCCTGTTGTTTCCAGGATCATTCCCCTTTCCCTTTCCATGCCAAGCATGCCAGATCCTCCATGCCTTATCCATTAAGACCGTTCAGCTGATCCAGGTGGCACCATGAGAAGACCTCCACGTTCCAGAGGGCAGAGTTGACCAAGATTATTCTCAATCCCAAGAAAGCAGTTATTGAAGTTGTTGGAGGTGGTTAGACATCATCTCCGCCATAAATGAAAAGTCCGGAAAAAGATTTAAAGCATGTCGATTCATCTGCAGGATAGTCAGGAGTCTGATTGCATCTGGCGTAAGTGCACAATCGTTCAGAGTCTGCATGCGCAGACTGCCAGAGGACATGCAGATGCAATGTTTTTAATGCAGTGTCTCATTTTCGCTGTTGTTGTTTTATTTTGAGTATATGTAGGCATTTTCGCCATTTTGTAATCTATCGATGGTTGAGCTAGGCTCCTAATTGTAAAGTTTTAACGAAGCACTGGTTGCTCTGGTTATGTATTGGCACTTGAGACTTCTTGCCTTATGAATGTCATCTTCTTTCCATCTCTTTGTTTACATTGTGTTAGAACAACTCAGAATTGGAGGATCCAGTCGAGTTGCGTTGTTATAGGATGATGTATGTTGGATCACTATAATAGTTGCATTGTTTCTAATCAGTTCTTGTATCTTCTCAACACTGAATGATTTGGAATTGGAGGATCCAGTCAAGTCACCCCTCAGCTCCCCGAAACTATGAATCAAGAGGATCTTGTATTCTGATTTTTTCTTCTTCAAGCTGTTAAAAGGCCTATGCCTGAGGTAGTCTTTCTCACTCATCTTACCAAGTCTTCCATCTTCTCATTTTACAATCAGCTTACTGATGGAAGTTAGATCAAGACCTCTTTTGTTCTTTACATACCAGGCCTAGTCCCTGAGTTAGAGCGATTCCTTCCTGGGTCTCTACCCATTTGATCACCCATTTAATTTATCCGTGACATAAACCGATGGGCATTGGGCTCTGCTCCTGTCGCAATCTAGGAGTGACTTCTAACGCCAACATTTCTGTCACCGTTTTCGGGGACGAAATTGAATATTTTCCCCGGGATTGAACGACAACAATTAACTGATTCTAAAGGTGCATCAGATATCAAAACTATCAAGATTGCTACTGTGCACCTGGCGACTCCACTGACGTGACTCCGCTAGGTGACTCCATTGGTGCCAACCCATAAGTGACTCCATTGTTTCAGCCATGGCTTCTAGAGGCAGACACACAAGGTCTACTCCTCAGCTGCCATTAGCGCCACCTGAAGCTGATCTAGAGAAGATTATTAGAAAGGGAAATTCCTCTGAAGGTGATACTTCTACTGCTAAACCAGGTATTTCTAGTGATTTTCATGATTTTGTAGAAACTCCAACCCCTTCATTTCGTCCTGTTTTATTACCTTTTGTCGGAGTTTCTCGTAGTCTAAATTTCAGGAGTGTTCCTGCTAGATTTTCTCCTCCTGGTCTTGAATTAGTAGGAGAAACTCTTGTCACTCCCCTCTCCCCCAAGGTGGTACCCTGGTTCATACCCAAAACCTCTAAATATTCTCCTACCCCGGGTTTTACCACCCCTCCTCCTGTTATTACTATTGTTAAGGGAAGGGAAATTTCTAGGCCTTTGAGCCCGCAAGCCTGTTCTCCAGATTTGCTGCAGATCCCCTCCCATTCTGTAATCTCAGCTCCTGTCTTTATGCTTCAAACCTCATCTCCTCCTAGTTCTCCCACACCTGTTGTTCGTATGGTTGGTGCTAATCCCCCTCTAAATAGAATGGATGCCATAGTGGCTTCCATATATGCTCCCTTAATCCTTCCTCAATGTGTGAATCCTCTCCCTGTTGAAGATTACCTGAAATATATGCCCAAGTTTACTGGGGAAGAGGACATAACTGCAGAAGAGCACCTGGATACTTTCTACAGTTACGCAGACAACCTGAACATTAAAAATGAAGATGTCTCGATGAGATTCTTCATCCAGAGCCTGGACAGTGAGGTGAGGAAATGGTTTAGGAGATTGGTCCTTGATCTATTGTTGGGATTGAAGATCTGGATAGTGCTTTCCTAAGGCAGTGGGGAGATAAGAAGGATTTCATGTATTACATGACAGAGTTTGGGTCTTTGAAGAAAATGGGAGGAGAGTCTGTCTCTGACTTCTCCAAAAGATTCAATAAGATGTATAATAAGATCCCTGCTGAGATAAAGCCCACATAAGCCTCTGCCAAAATTTCTTATGCTAGTGCATTCGACCCTGACTTTTGTCTCCTATTGAGAGAAAGGAGAGCTACATCCCTAGCTCAAATGCAAGATGCAGCCATAGAGGTGGAATCTAATGTATTGGCCATTGACAGACTGAGAAATAAGACTGATGCAGACAGGAGAAAGGGAAGATCAGAAGCCTCAACTTCTGGCCCCTCTGTGCCTCACCCTCAAGTGGATGAATTGACCAAGATAGTCAAGTCTCTGTCTACAGAGATGGATAAAATGAAGGTGGAGGGTAAGAAAGCATATAGAAATCCTCAAAATGTTGAAAACAAAGAAATCTTCAGGAGGCCAAACAATATTTCTCCCCTGGCTATGCAAAGAGACTAGAGAGGAAGAGATAGAGAAGACCAGAAAATTCAGGCACCTCTTCAAAATAATTTTGTGGCTGATGAGGAAGAAGGGGAAACAAACGGGCTTGATACTGAAATCCACTGCTTCAGAGAGACTCCGCCTTTTCCTCATCTCACTCAATCAGCATAAAAGGAATCTCTCATGGACAGTTAGTTGAATGATCTTAGCAAGGGAGACAAGGCTAGCAATAGCCAAAGCAGGTATAACCTGAGGTCCAAGAAAAAGATAGGAGCGCCTGATGTTCCTGAACATCTCACTAGAACAGAGAAACCTGCTAATGAAGTAGCAGACAACAATGAAGGTAATAAGGCCCAACCCCTCTCTCCAATGGTCCAGAGTCATGTTCCTGAAGTAAGAGAAATCCCAAAGGTTACATCTTCTTTTAACTTTGAGCATGAAATTCAAAAAATTAGAACCCCTGTGCCCCTCTCCGAACTGATCAAACATGAAGTGTTCAAAAAACACCTCTTTGAGCTATTACAATATGAAGCCTCATGCCTTCCCACAGACTCCATCAATTTGCAAGATGAAAAGCATGCAGTTATTCTAGGTCCTATGGTAGAAGACAGGAATGATTCATCCCCTCCCTTCTACACGTCCTTGAACATACATGACAAGGTTTTGCACAATTGTTTGACGGATTCAGGGGCTTCCCACAACCTCATGCCCAAAACTGTCATGGAAGACTCCAGGAAAGTTCAATGTCTTGGAGTCATCAAAGACCTGGTCATGACCTTGTTTCAATTGCCCATGAAAAGTGTGGTCATGGACATTGTAGTCGTTGATGTCCCCCCCCAAGTTTTGTATGCTGTTATCAAGATCTTGGATAAAAAGACAGGGGGGAACTCCGCAAATGGACCTAACCTATGCTACTATTCCATTGTTTGGAAGGAACATAGGAGACTATACAGAGAAGCCCAACTGGCCTATATAATCAGTGACGAAGCCAACCCTGCCAACCATGCTATCTTTTCCCCAGACACTGATTTAGGTTCCAGTTTACTATAGCTCACTAATGGTCCTGAGCCTCTTCTAAAACTCAGAAAGCAGCCAACCACTTCTCGTGAATTTTCTCCCCCCATTACCTTCGTTTGGAAAATGTTTTTTGATGGAGCCTCTTCCAGGGAAGGTGCTGGTGTCGAAGTATTTTTTGCGTCACCTGCTAAAGAAACCATATCTCTGTCATACAAGCTAGAACTTGAAACAACCAATAATGTGGAAGAATATGAAGCTCTTTTTCTAGGATTAAGCGCTGCAAAGTGAATGAGAATTTAGGAGGTAGCAGTGTTCGGAGATGCAGAATTGATAGTCCAGCAAATCAGAAATGCTTATCAGGCCAAGCATCCTCGACTCAGGAATTACAGAAATGAGGTATGGGACCTAATCGACAGTTTCTCCTCAGCATTTAACATTTCTTTCATCCCAAGAGAGAAGAATACAGTGGCATATTCTTTGGCTACATCAACAAGCAATTTCAAAGTGCCCTTGCCACCCAAATTCACATACGATGTAGAAGTAAAATGCAGGCCCTCCATACCTAACAATGTCAAGCATTGGAAGGTGTTCAAGAATGATCTTGAGATCAAAATATTCTTGGAGACTGTTGAAGAATTTTCAGAGATGCATATTGACCAAGACTCTTTATGAAGAAAAGCTTGATGGTGGTAATTTTTTGAGTAAGATTGCAGAGCATGACATTGTGTAGCTGCCCAACAATCATATTCCAAGGGGACTGGTTCCTTTGGAAAGGATTTTTGATAGAAATGATGTGGAATTAAAAGGGAAAATCTAAGAGGATGACGTTGATACAACTCAGTGCAACATTGGCACCAAGAATGAACCCAAGTTTGTCAAATTGTCAAGAAGTCTGACAAAGGAGAAGAGGGATGGATATGTTGAACTTTTGAGGGAGTTTACTGATGTTTTCTCCTAGACCTATGAAGATCTAAAGAATTATGACACTTCTTTCATTGAGCATAAAATCCTGTTGAAAAAGGAGGTGAAGCCATTTAGGCAGAAGCTTAGATAGATCAATCCTATGTTGTTGCCTATCATGGAGTGAGAAGTGAATAAGTTACTACATGCCCATGTCATCGTGCCATTGAGATATTCAGAGTGGGTGGCCAACTTGGTCCCAGTAAGGAAAAAGGATGGAGAAATTAAACTCTGTGTAGAATTTAGAAACCTGAACAGGAGCTCACAGAAGGACAATTACCCCTTGCCAAAGATGGAACATATATTGCAGAGGGTAATAGGAGCATCCAGGATTTCCATGATTGATGGATTCTCTGGATACAATCAAATCTCTGTTATGCCTGAGGACAGGGAAAAGACGATGTTTACCACTCCATGGGGCACATTCATGTATGCTAAAATGCATTTTGGATTGATGAATGCAGGGGCAACATTTCAACGTGCCATGGACATAGATTTCATTGGGGAAAGCATAGCTTTCATTGGGGAAAAGGATAAGTTTGTGGTCATCTATCTGGACAGCATAACAGTCTTTTTCAAATCTGATAAAGAACACTATTGTCTTCTCAGGAAGGTTTTCTTGAAATGCAGAAGTTTTGGCCTTTCATTGAATCCCAAAAAATCTCTGTTCGCCATGAAGGAGGGAAAGTTACTAGGCCACATAGTATCAGCAGAAGGAGTCAAGATTGATCCTAGCAGAGTTGAAGCAATCCAAGCCTTATCAATCCCAAGATCTAGGAAGGAGGTCCAGTCTTTCCTTGGTAAGATTAATTTCCTAAGGAGGTTTGTTTCTAACTTTGCCGAGGTGGTAAATCTTATCACAGCCATGTTGAGAAAGGAAAATGAAGTTAGGTGGACCTCTGAATCTCAAAATTCCTTTGAGAATATAAAGAAGGCCTTGACTGAAGATACTATGCTTATCAGTTCCGATTATTCAAAGGATTTCCTTATTTTCTCCTTTGCCTCATCTGACACAGTGGTTGTTGTTTTATTATAGACAAATGAGGCTGGGCTAGAGCAGCCTATTGCCTATTTTAGCAGAGCACTAAGGGATGTCGAGGTCAGGTATGACATTATGGAGAAGCAGGCCTATGCCCTGGTAAAGGATCTCAAATCCTTTAGAACCTATGTTATGTAGTAAAAAATCATTTCCTATGTCCCCTCAGCTGCTGTTAAGGACATTCTTATTCAGCCTGATATAGACGGGAGGAGGAGTAAGTGGATAGCCAAGATACTTGAGTATGACTTGGAAATAAGGCCTACCAAATTTATCAAAGGTCAAGGTTTAGCCAAGCTATTGGTTGAAGCAAATTGCAAAGCTTTGGGAGTGGGTTTCATCAATGAATGCTCAGAGAATGAGCAGGATCAGTTGTCTGATGTAGACCCTCAAGCAGAACCCCCGTTGGCTCAATGTCCTTGGTATAAGGATGTCATATATTTTTTGCAAGAGTTGCGGCCTCCAGATGGCTTGCAAAGAAACAAAGCAAGAGCTCTAAAGCTCAAAGCAGTCAGATACTACCTTGTCGATCAATTTTTATATTGAAAAGACCCCCTGGGCATGCTTTTAAAATGTATGAATCCACAAGAGGCTGACAGGATCATTGTTGAATTTCACAGCAGCCTATGTGGAGGGCATCATTTCTGGAAGACCACAGCCTACAAAATCCTCAGGGTTGGGTACTACTAGCCCACCTTATTCACTGACGTTTGCAGAAAGGTTAGAGCCTGCATCAAATGCCAAAGATTCTCAGGAAAACAACATCTTAAATATCTGCCTTTAAAACCTATAGTTGTTTCGAGACCTTTCCAGCAGTGGGGCCTAGACTTCATTAGAGAAATACACCCTACCTCCAGTGGGAAGCACATATGGATCCTGATTACCACAGATTTCTTTACTAAGTGGATAGAAGCTATCCCCACCAAGAGCGCTTCCCACAAGGCAATCATTGGATTCCTAGAAGACCTCATCACAAGATTTGGTTTCCCAAGCAAGATTTTTATTGATAACGCAGCCTCTTTCAAGGTTGAATCGTTAGCCAAGCTCTGTGAGCAATTCGGGATCAAACTGATTCACTCCACCCCATACTATCCCCAGGGCAATGGTTTAGCAGAGTCCTCCAACAAAATCCTGATAAGGATCATCAAAAGACTATTGGAGGACAATAAAAGGGCATGAGATTCAAAGTTGAAATTTTCTCTATGGGTCGATCGAGTGACCACGAAGAGATCTATAGGAATCTCCCCTTTCCAATTAGTCTATGGAACAGAAGTTGTTTTTCCTTCTCAGCTAGCCATTCCTGTAGCAAAATTCCTCCAGGACTATCAAGAGGAGCCCGATGATATAATCAGAAGAATTCATCAACTGGTAGAGGTCCAACAGGCTAGAGAGTAGGTAATGAACATAATTCAGGACCATCAGCAGAAGATCAAGCAGGTTTTCGATAAGAAGGCCAAGAAGGAATATTTCCATATGGGAGAACTGGTACTAAAATGGGATGCTCCTAAGCAAGACAAGGGCAAGCACAACAAATTTGAAGCCCTATGGGTCGGGCCCTTCAAAATCTCTGAAGTATTTTCAAATAATACCTACAGGTTGCGAGATTTGAAGGATCAAGAAGTTTTCAATGGCCCTGTGAATGGGCATTTCCTGAAGAGATGTTTCTCTTGATTCGCACATGGCTCTTCTGCAGTTGTACATACTGTTTTTATTTTATCTTTAAGCTTTAAATAATGACTCCATAGCCCAAAAACAAGTCACTGAAGCTACAAAAAAGTTCTCGGCAGCCCGTAGGGGGCGTGCCATCTCCCATGGAGCCTAATGTTAGCACATAATCATGTATGGGGTACTCTCCTAAAAGAAGCATCCCCTTGGGTGAAAAAAGAGATTCAGAAAACCCAATTTTCCCTAAGTTTAGAGGGTGGGTGCGTCATTTTAATGAGCAGGCAGTTTTGGACAGCCATGATCTGCCCACCTAGATCTACTACTAAGGTTTCATTCCAGAGCCCCCCGCCATTTTTCCTTTAACGGAGGGGGGGGGGGTCCAGAATTGGGCGTGCATCTCTCAAACGGTCGATATTAAGGACTTAGATCGATGGCGCTCAAGTGATTCCGGACCCCCTTTTCCCTTTTGCCTTTAATAAAGGGGGGGGGGGGGTGTGGATTGGTGGGGTTTTGAATTGGGGCCCCCTTCCTTTCTTGTCAGCCTCTGTACCATTTTCTCCCCTGCCATTTTTTGTCCACTTGACCGCATGATAGGGCCCATTTCCTTTAGCCCCTCCTCATCCTCCGACATCTGTCCCGCTCCCTTCCACGTCAGCCTCCCATAAATAATGTGTCCCCCATTACCATTATATCTCGTCACCTTCGCTCCTTCTTTTTTCCATGTGTCTCGCCCCTGTTGTTTCCAGGATCACTCCCCTTTCCCTTTCCATGCCAAGCATGCTAGATCCTCCATGCCTTATCCATTAAGACCGTTCAGCTGATCCAAGTGGCACCATGAGAATACCTCCACGTTCCAGAGGGTAGAGTTGACCAGGATTATTCCCGATCCCAAGAAAACAGTTATTGAAGTTGTTGGAGGTGGTTAGACATCGTCTCCGCCATAAATGGAAAGTCCGGAAAAGGATTTAAAGCATGTCAATTCATCTGCAAGATAGCCAGGAGTCTGATTGTGTCTAGCGTAAGTGCATGATCGTTCAGAGTCTGCATGCGCAGACTGCCAGAAGACATGCAGACGCAATGTTTTTAATGTAGTGTCTTGTTTCGCTGTTGTTGTTTTGTTTTGAGTATATGTAGGCATTTTCACCATTTTTTAATCTATCGATGGTTGAGCTAGGCTCTGGATTGTAAAGTTTTAACAAAGCACTGGTTGCTATGGTTATGTATTGGCACTTGAGACTTCTTGCCTTATGAATGTCAGCTTCTTTCCATCTCTTTTTTTACACTGTGTTAGAACAACTTGAAATTGGAGGATCCAGTCAAGTTGCCCCTCAGTTCCCCGAAACTCCGAATCAAGAGGATCTTGTATTCTGAGTTATTCTTCTTCAAGATGTTGAAAGTCCTATGCCCAAGGCAGTATTTCTCACTCATCTCACCAAGTCTTCCATCTACTCATTTTACAATCAACTTACTGACGGAAGTTAGATCAAGACCTCTTTTGTTCTTTACATACCAAGCCTAGTCCCTGAGTTAGAGTGATTCCTTCCTGGGTCTCTACACATTTGATCACCCATTTAATTTATTCATGACATAAACTGATGGGTGTTGGGCTCTGCTCCTATCGCAATCCAGGAGTGACTTCTAATGCCAACATTTCTGGCGCCATTGCCGAGGACAAAGTTGAATATTTTCCCCGGGATTGAATGACAATGATTAACTGATTCTGAAGGTGCATCAAGTATCAGAACTATAAATATTGCTACTATGCACCTGGTGACTCCACTGACGTGACTCCATTAGGCAAATCCATTGGTTTCAACCCATAAGCAACTCCATTGTTTCAGCCATGGCTTCTAGAGGCAGACACACAAGGTTTACTCCTCAGCTGTCGTTAGCACCACCTGAAGCTGATCCAGAGAAGATTATCAGAAAGGGAAAGTCCTTTGAAGGCGATACTTCTACTGCTATACCAGGTATTTCTGGTGATTTTCATGATTTTGTAGAAACTCCAACCCCTTCATTTCATCCTATTTTATTACCTTTTGTCAGAGTTTCTCATAGTCTAAATTTTGGGAGTGTTCTTGTTGGATTTTCTCCTCCTAGTCTCAAATTAGTAGGAGAAACTATTGTCACTCCCCTCTCCACCAAGGTGGTACCCTGGTTCAGACTCAGTGCCTATGAATATTCTCCTACCCTGAGTTTTACCACCCCTCCTCTTGTTATTACTGTTGTTAAGAGAAGGGAAATTTATGTGCCTTTGAGCCCGCAAGCCTGTTCTCCATATTTGTAGCAGTTCCCCTCCCATTCTGTAAGCTCATCTCCTGTATTTCCTCTTCAAACCTCATCTCCTCCTATTTCTCCCACACCTGTTGTTCCTATGGTTGGTGCTAATCCCCCTCTAAATAGAATGGATGCCATAGTGGCTGCCAGATATGCTCCCTTAATCCTTCCTCAACCTGTGAATCCTCTCCTTGCTGGAGATTACCTGAAATATATGCCCAAGTTTACTGGGGAAGAGGACATAACTGTAGAAGAGCACCTGGCTGCTTTCTATAGTTACACAGACAACCTGAACATTGAAAATGAAGATGTCTGGATGAGAGTCTTCGTCTAGAGCCTGGACGGTGAGGTGAGGAAATGGTTTAGGAGATTGGCCCCCAGATCTATTGTTGGGATTGAAGCTCTGGATAGTGCTTTCCTGAGGCAGTGGGGAGATAAGAAGGATTTCATGTATTACATGACAAAGTTTGGGTATTTGAATAAAATGGGAGGAGAGTTTGTCTTTGACTTCTCCAAAATCTTCAATAAGATGTATAATAATATCCCTGCTGAGATAAATCCCACAGAAGCCTCTGCCAAAATTTCTTATGCTAGTGCATTCGACCCTGACTTTTGTCTCCTATTGAGAGAAAGAAGAGCTACCTCCCTAGCTCAAATGAAAGATGTGGCCATACAGGTGGAATCTAATGTATTGGCAGTTGACAAACTGAGAAATAAGACTGATGCAGACAGGAGAAAGGGAAGATCTGAAGCCTCAACTTCTGGCCCCTCTGTGCCTCACCCTCAAGTGGATGAATTGACCAAGATAGTGAAGTCTCTGTCTACAGAGATGGAGAAAATGAAGCTGGAGGGGAAGCAAGCATACAAAAATCCTCAAAATGCCGAAAACAAAGGATGCTTCAGGAGGCCAAACAATATTACTCCCTTAGCTATGCAAAGAGACCAGAGAGGAAGAGATAGAGAAGACCAAAAAATCCAGGCCCCTCTTCAAAATAATTTTGTAGATGATGAGGAAGAAGGGGAAACAAACGGGCTTGATCCTGAAATCCACTACTTCGGAGAGACTCCTCCTTTTCCTCATCTCACAGAATCATCATATGAGGAATCTCTCATGGACAATCAGCTGAATGAGCTTAGCAAGGGAGACAAGGCTAGCAGCAGCCAAAGTAAGTATAACCTGAGGTCCAAGAAAAAGATAGGAGCGCCTGATGTTCCTGAACATCTCACTAGAACAGAGAAACCTACTAATGAAGTAGCATACAACAATGAAGGTAAGAAGGCCCAACCCCTCTCTCCAATGGTCCAGAGTCATGTTCCTGAAGTAAGAGAAATCCCAAATATTACATCTTCTTTTAACTTTGAGCATGAAATTCAGAAAATTAGAATCCCTATGCCCCTCTCCAAACCGATCAAACATGAAGTGTTCAAAAAACACCTCTTTGAACTATTACAGTCTGAAGCCTCATGCCTTCCCATAGACTCCATCAATTTGCAAGATGAAAAGCCTGCAGTTATTCTAGGTCCTATGGTAGAAGACATGAATGATTCATCCCCTCCCTTCTACACATCCTTGAACATACATGACAAGGTTCTGCACAATTGTTTGATGGATTCAGGGGCTTCCCACAACCTCATGCCCAAAACTGTCATGGAATAATTAGGACTAGAAGTCACCAGAGCCTATCATGACCTCTATTCCTTTGACTCCAGGAAAGTTCAATGTCTAGGAGTCATCAAAGACCTAGTCGTGACCTTGTTTCAATTGCCCATGAAAAGTGTGGTCATGGACATTGTAGTGGTTGATGTCCCCCCCAAGTTTGGTATGTTGTTATCAAGATATTGGATAAAAATACTGGGGGGAACTCTGTAAATGGACCTAACCTATGCTACTATTCCAGTGTTTGGAGGGAACATAGGAGACTATACAGAGAAGCCCAGCTGGCCTATATAATCAGTGATGAAGCCAACCCTACCAACCATCCTATATTTTCCCTTGACATTGATTTATGTTCTAGTTTACTAGAGCTCACTAATGGTCCCGAGCCTCTTCTAAAACTCAGAAAGAAGCCCACCACTTCTCGTGATTTTTCTCCACCCATTACCTCCGTTTGGAAAATGTTTTTTGATGGAGCCTCTTCTAGGGAAGGCGCTGGTGTCGGAGTATTTTTTGTGTCACTTGCTCAGGAAACCATATCTCTGTCATACAAGCTAGAATTTGAAACAACCAACAATGTGGAAGAAGATGAAGCTCTTGTTCTAGGATTAAGAGCTGCAAAGGGAATGGGAATTCAGGAGGTAGCAGTGTTCGGAGATGCAAAATTGATAGTCCAGCAGATCAGAAACGCTTATCAGACCAAGCATCCTCGACTCAGGAATTACATAAATGAGGTATGGGACCTAATCGATAGTTTCTCCTCATCATTTAACATTTCTTTCATCCCAAGAGAGAAGAATACAGTGGCAGATTCTTTGGCTACATCAGCAAGCAATTTCAAAGTGCCCTTGCCACCCAAATTCACATACGATGTAGAAGTAAAATATAGGCCCTCCATACCTAACAATGTCAAGCATTGGAAGGTGTTCGAGAATGATCTTGAGATCAAACGATTCTTGGAGACTGTTGAAGAATTTTCAGAGATGCATATTGACCAAGACTCTGTTTCTGAAGAAAATCTTGATGGTGGTAATTTTCTGAGTAAGATTGCAGAGCATGACATTGTGTAGCTGCCCAACAATCATATTCCAAGGGGACTGGTTCCTTTGGAAAGGCTTTTTGATAGAAATGATGTGGCATTAAAAGGAAAAATCTCAGAGGATGACGTTGATACAACTCAGTGCAACATTGGCACCAAGAATGAACCCAAGTTTGTCAAATTGTCAAGAAGTCTGACAAAGGAGCACTGGTTGCTCTGGTGAAGTATTGGTACTTGAGACTTCTTGCCTTATGAATTCCAACTTCTTTCCATCTCTTTGTTTACACTGTGTTAGAACAACTCGAAATTGGAGGATCTAGTCGAGTTGCGCTGTTATAGGATGATGTATGTTGGATCATTGTAATAGTTGCATTGTTTCTAATAAGTTCTTGTATCTTCTCAACACTAAATGATTTGGAATTGGAGGATCCAGTCAAGTCACCCCTCAGTTCCCCGAAACTCCGAATCAAGAGGATCTTGTATTTTGAGTTTTTCTTCTTCAAGCTGTTGAAAGGCCTATGCCCGAGGTTGTCTTTCTCACTCATCTCACCAAGTCTTCCATCTGATCATTTTACAATCAACTTACTGATGAATGTTAGATCAAGACCTCTTTTGTTCTTTACATACCAGGCTTGGTCCCTGAGTTAGAGCAATTCCTTCCTGGGTTTCTACCCATTTGATCACCCATTTAAATTATTCATGACATAAACTGATGGGCGTTGGGCTCTTCTCCTGTCACAATCCATGAGTGACTTTTAAATCCAACAAGTTTTACAAGAAGTTTGAACACACAAAGTTCTTACATGTTTCCCATAGTTCCTTGGGCATCATATCAAATGATGCATGGTTGATAGACAATGGAGCCACGTGTCATATGACAAGAGCATGAGAGGTGTTCAAGAGCTTCACGGAGTTTGACTCATAGATGCATGTTGAACTTGATATGGGGACTAAGCATGCAGTAAAGGGATCTGGAATAGTACCATTTCAATTGGAGTCAGAAGGCACATTGAGAGTGACGAATGTGATATGGGTTCCAAAAATCAAGAGGAGTGTGATCTCGGTTTTAGTGATTGAGAAGAAGGGATTTGACATAGTGTTCTAAGATAGAAAGGCATTGATCAAGTCTAGAGGATATAGCTCATAAAAAACAATTGTATTTGGAGTTCGAGAGAGCAACTTGTATAGGCTAAAGGGCCAGGCTATGCAAGTAGTGGTGAGCAACAACGTGACATAGAACAAGGAGCAGGTAGCTTTGAAAGTTGATAAACTTAGAGGGATTCAACCTTCAGGTTCATGTGGGAAGGAGAAACCTTCCAAGTATGTCAAGGAGTCATGGTACAAGATGACCATGCACGATTATCATGAGTATGAGGATTTTAGGAGCATGTTCAATGAGTCTTCAAAGACAATTTAGATCATGATGGAAGGGATAGCTTATGTGTCAGAGGGAGAAACCAATCAGGTGTATTGGAGAGCAGGCATGGTAGCAGATATAGTATCAAATATTGAGCCAAATCCAAGTGGGAGAAGTACCTTCCTTGCTAAGAAGGAGTGTTGATGTTAGTGGTAGAATCAGATAGGTACTTCCGCATTGGCATGTGTCTAGCCTATGGAAGTCATTGAAATTCTTCTTGTCTTGATTTTACTTTAGTTAAAAGGAATTAATTAAAGTAAAAGTGTTTTTATTAGTGAATTGAGTTATTTAAGAAACATGTATAGCATGCAACATGTAATCTAAATCTTAAGTGAGTGTGAGAAGTAATATCAACCATAGATCACTTTGGATATTAGAAATATATTGTAACTCATGATTATAACAGCAAGGCTAGGAGAAGGAGAAATACACTTTTGATGAGAGGTCGAGGTCAAGAGAATTTTGGTGAGAGACCATGGTCGGGGATAGAAAAGAAGGAATTTTTCTAGTGTGAGGAGTGTAAGAGAAAGGAAGGACTTTATCTAGTGTGAGGAGTGTAAGAGTGAAGAAGGACTTTTGGTTACACTAGAGTGAGGAGATCTCACAGGTTGGGTGAAGATATTTCATCCAAGTATTGACATAGAGAGGGTTGGATAAAAAATGACCATGATTCAAGATCTTGGATATGTGGAGAAGGAATTTAATCTAGAGATCATACATGTCAAGGAGAAGAGAGAGCAGAGGCAGTTGTAGGTGAGTTTCTAAGGATAGAAGCTAGAGAAAAGCGCAATGCTATACAAAAGTTTTTGTACAGGTTTTACTTACATGCACGCGGGTCTCAGTGGAGACAGTCACGTACGTACGTGGGTTTGCTAAAGTATAGTATCGTACACCTCAAGAAGCATGTTGTTCAAGGGTTGTATGACATATTATACTTGGCCATGTTTGTCTGTAGTTGTGTTTCTCTTAGTAAGTCATTTTCCCTATTACGAGAACCCATATTTGACCTTAACAAAATCATCTTGGAACTGGTTTTCCCTCCAGGGTTTTTCTAGTGAGACTTTGGTGTCCTAGTTTATGATTCCATTGCATGTTTAGTTGATTAATCAGTTGTGATTTTAGTAGATAAAGATATTTTATTTTGAGCTAATTGTCGGGTGTTAAGTAGAGGATGAATATCAACATGGTATTAGAGCATACCAAGGGTTGAGTCCTGGAGGAAAATTCAACAAGTAGAATTTGGTCCACCTGGTGATACTCCTCCTAAATGTGCCTATAAGTCACTTATGAAGTGCCTCACTTTTATAGAACAAGTGAGAATCACTTTTACAATGAAGTTACTTTATCAATGAAAGATGCATGCAAAAAATAACTTAAAATAAAATATTTAAAGTTATTTAATAATGATTTACTTTCATAACTTACATGAAAGGCACTTTACAATGAATCCATGAATTGTTTCAAAAAAAAGTAACAAAAGAGAGACTTGAACTCAAGACCTCTTACTAAGTAAAGTAAATTTTAACCAAGTGAGCTAGTAGAAAAAATATTATATTGTTTAGGAGGATTGTTGTTGTTGAAGACGGCCTTGGAGAGCTTGGTCATAAAAAAATATTTTCACACACACAAAAAAAATGGTTCTCAATGGAAACAAGGGTTAAATCTCGATTAGCTTAGCCAGAAAATGTAAATTTTTCTCTATTTTTGATTTACCGAGATCACACAGAGTGCATAAAAAATAGCATACATAGACAAGAAAACCATTTACGATCAATTTCTAATTTGTTGAGATTTCACAAGACGTGGGGAAAATAGCATACGCAGATCCAAAAGAGTAGCAACCCAAAAATAAAAAAATAAAAAATTGAAATAAATCGAAATATTAACTCTGCAAAAATTTAAAAGGGCGTATTTGGGATTTATACCTCTAGATATGATTGAAATGGTCATATATTGGGAAAACTTAAACCTTTTCGAGTGAAATGAAAATCATTCTTCATTGAAATGAGTGATCCAGACGCAATGGAATATTCCTCTCAACACAAAAATGTATGGAAATGGAAGAAACCATAGATGAGGCAACTCGACTTCACGATCTTGATCTACAATGAGAGCGGGTCTTCAAATGCATTATGAAACCATATTCAAAAACATATGTATTCCAACAGAGGATGAATACCTTTAGTAACCACTCACACAACTAGATCAAATATCAACACACCGATGTTTTCCTGTGGTAAAACCCTACATGGAAACATCCACGACCCCAACCAATGTGGCCACTTAGAGAAATTTATTAATGCAAAAGAAAAATTTACAGAGAGATTTACAAGAGAGTTTCTCACAATTGATCATCAACAAATGACCCTCCATGCTCTTTAAATAGAGATCATGGACCGATCAGTTGTTAATCCACATATCAATGTAGTTGTTAAGATCGAGGAGAATATGAACCGTCAGATCACTCTATGTCGGGAACATATGTTGATCGTTAGATTTCCTAACTATAAATGCATACTAATACATACTAAAGAAACACACTTTTACCCAATGACACATTAGACAAAGTTGATTTTAACTAATGCCTAAGTGTCTAAATATCCTAACATGAAAGTGATACCATTTCTAGGAGAATAGGTAATGAATTCCCAATGAAAAAGTGGTAAGTGTTTAAGGAAATGATTAAATTAAAAATCTATCATATTGGGTATGAGGAGGAATAAAAGATATATTGACTTTACCTTAGACAGAGACACAGATAGAGAATCCATGAATTCACTATGGAGTTCCAAAAGAGAAGAATTCAATTAGGGATATCTCTTAAGAGAACTATCAAGTACTTGGGATCTTTGCATAATGAAATTAGGAGACAATAGAAGAAAAAAACCCTAACACGAATCATAAACACTATAATTTATATGGCCACATAGAGGAGAGTTATTGTAAATTGCATCCTAACCTAAGACCTAAATGGTCCAAGAAACAATAGAGGAAGAATAAGACTTTACTAGTGGTAGAGGTAAATCAAAAGGTGGACACCAACCCATAGATTGAAGGAAAGGTGACTTGTACTTTAGTTCAAAGAGAGATAGTCTTGACAAGTATCAGTGTAAAGGAGAAAACAAAGAACAAAACTCCTTCACATTAAGATTCAATGAAAGAAAACAAAGATATATTCCTTGCTTGACACTAGATCACAATGAGATTTGATTTCATCCTAGTGAGTTAAGAGTCTTGAATTGAAGTGCATCCTCAAACATATCTATTGGGATGGGTGAGACAAGATATGAAATTGATAGTCATAAAACAATGTAAATTTAAATGTACTATTGACGTACACTTCGTTGATGAGGTACAAGCAAATGTAATTTGATTGGATATTTGTGAAGTAATATTGGGGAGTATTTATCGTTGTGTTAGGGACTCGCTTTTTAAAAAAGGGACACACAATACATACTTGTGAAGGATGGAAAATATTATAATTCAATGCACATAAGATAAAATCAAAGTTCTCATTGATAAGTGCACATCAAGGTAGAAGGTTGAGTAGCACAAACACAAAGTGTGTATTGCTGCATTTGAGAGAAGAGAAGCAATGAAGAGAAGTTAAGATGCATATTAATGCATCCTTGGAGGGATATGACAACAAGAATAAGTAAAAAATGGAATGATTGATAGAGTCCTATCAGGAAGTGTTTCAAGAATATAATGGTTGCCACCTAACATGGAACTTTTTAAACTGAGATTCATTTGTTACAAGAATCTCCATTACCTAACTTTTATGATCCATTTTGGATTTAGATGAAGTGAAGAAAAAATTGCAATAATGGTTGGAGTAGGGAGTCATAAAGCCTATTACTTCATCTTGTTGGGTCACCCATCATCATAGTGCCTGGGAATGATGGAAGTTGGAGGATGTGAATTGACTACGTAACTTTGAAAATTGTGACCATCAAGAACAAGTACTCTTTACCAAGGATATGGCTTGTTGGATCAATGACAAGAAGCTAAAATATTCACAACACTAGACCTCAAATCAAGGTATCACCAAGTGAGAGTGAAGGAATAAGACACTTGGAATACAACATTTAAAAAAAAAAGAATGGTTTGTATGAATGATTAATTATGATTATTTGATTATGTAATGCACCTGTATCTTTTATGTGTTTGATAAATGATTTACCACATCCATTTATACATTATTTTGTAATTGTATATCTAGATGACACACTGATCTTCTTTACTACTTGGAAAAATCACATCTGACATCTGAAATAGGTACTAGACACTCATGAGAGTGGATTTATAATCTCAATAAGTGTGAGTTTGGAAAATATCCCTTGGTGTATCTTGGACATGTGATTGGTGGAGGAGAGTTGAAGGTTGATCCAACAAAGATTGAATTCATAAATAAGTGGCCTAATCCCATCATTGTAACATAGGTGAGAAGTGTCATAAGAGAAGCTCAATATTTGAGGAAGTTCATTTCAACATTTTTAGAAGTTGTTGCACCATTGCAACAAAAGGGAATATATTTCATTGGGGCAAACAACAAAAAAAGTGTTGTAACGTGGTGAAGAGAAAAATAAATCATGCACTGATTTGAAACAACCATTTGAGATTGAATGGATGAAAGTGGGTATGCCTTGGGAACAATCCTTATGCAAGTAGGAAGACCAATTTGCTATCATTGAGAGCTATTCAATGGAGTAATGATAAACTATCCTATGTATGACAAGGATGTATTTTCCCTAGTACAAGCAATGAAGAAATGGAAACGCTATTTCTATGGGTTATTTGGTTCACATGTGTACTAAATACACCTCTTCAATATGTTGGAAATATTTTTGTAGACATAAATGAAAATTTAAAATGCATGTGATCAAAATCTAGTTTGTTACACTCTTTTAATATGCATTTTGAACAAAATCCTAGAGAAAAAAGAAAAGTGAAACTTTGAGTTTTCCTCTTTGAGAAATCAACCACAATTGTGAAACAAGGAAAATAGGATCTAAGTGCATGAAAATCTTTTTCAAGCCTACACTAAATGAAAATGGAAACTAGCTAATACTAAAAATGTCTCAAGATGTTTGTAGGTTAGCATTTAATCCAGTAAAGATATATGGAAACACCATTCAAATGCACATTTTAATGGGAGGAAATATAAATTCATACTTTATATTCATGAAAATGAAAAAATAAGACTATAAACACAAATGATGTCACCTAAAGGAAGATGTGGTGGTTTCCTTTGATCTCTCTTATGAGGATGGTTCTATCTTCTTTAAGGATTTCTCTCTATACTTGGTAGTACTTGGAAGAAACTCACTCCTTAGTGAAGAGTAATATGAGCAATACCAACCCTATTGAGATGCAACGAACTGATTGTAGAAAATGACTCAATCTTGGAATGCAACTATGCAACATAACCTTACATTCATTGGGTTCATGTAACCCATGAGAGATACTTTCATTTATGTTTTCCCTAAATAATTACATGTATGAGAAGTGGATATTTTTAGTAGTTTAGGCCATGTAATGGCCTTAATAACATAATTCAACTTCATCACAACCATCAAAAACATAAGAATTGAGATTTTCCAACTTTAAGTGTACATGAAAATAAATAGACTATGTAATGTGTTGCATTGATGACATACAAGAACATTGCATGAGTATCAAAGGAGAACTTGCATACCCTATGCGACTTATAGAACTGATGTGCCACATAGTTATAACTATGCTCAATTGCATACTTTGACTTTGAGTCTCCATGTTAACAAAGGAATCTCTCATGTTTTAGTGCTTCACTACCCTCATCATGTTGGTAAATGGTCATATGTGATGTTTTTAGTGAAAACCATTTCATTTGTGCAAGAAGACGAAAACCATGTGATAACAACTGCCCCCTATTGTGTGAAATTAGGAGAAAAAGTGTATAACCAAAATACATCATCATTTATTTGCTAGAATTGAAAGAGAGATTCTGGTGAAGGTGAACCCCACCAGAGAGAGAGAGAGAGAGAGAGAGAGAGAGAGAGAGAGAGAGAGAGAGAGAGGTAAACATGTTCTATAATATTTTCCACGAGGCAGGAATGGGACACATTCATGTAATAATAAAGTAAAGTACAATATGGAACCATGACGGGTGTAATATGATACATATGATGTTGGGTTATAATACATAGCCCACTAAAAGAGGGTTTGGAACATCTTGATAGATCATTGCTAGTAAACCCATATCGATGGATCACAAAAATGATGAAATATATATATACATGTTCGTTTCTATTCAATTGGATCTAGAACTTGATCATCACAACATATGAATTCTTAAAAAAATGATAGTGAGATGTGCTCAAGCATTGTAGTGACCATCTAGTTAAAAATCAATAATGAAAATCTCTTCCAGACATGCGACAACCCACCTAGTATGAGGATGGGTAACAAGGTACTATTGGATTAGTGTCAGACCAAGGTCCATATCAATGTCCAACAAAGGGATTCCATTGTAGTCTAAGCACTAACATATTCAATCTCCAAGAAGGGGAAGGTCTTACCCAAATAATTTTACCGAGACAAAAATATTGTATAGGGCTTGTGCAACATGACTGCCATGACTTACACTTACTCCAATATACATAATTTCCCTTAAGTCCTATGTAAACCATTATCCATCAAATCACAGCTCATATCAATGCACTCAATAACTAACGGACCATCATAACCAGTATTATCATTTTACTTAAGTGTGCAACACATGCTAGATCAAATAATGTTCATTCATTAACATGGTTAAGGAATAAAAATAAAACATATTATTACCATACAAAATGAAGGAAACAAAATTTTTGAGCATAAACATCATTCCATTAATGTCCAAGATGAACCAATATGTTATGCACAATGTCTTAGAGCCACAACCACTCATAATACCTTAGAGAGATCACATTTCTCTCTTAACCCAAAACCCATTACAAAACTTGATAATCAACAATCATCCAACCATCAACAACATTTTTAGGCCTAAGAATTTACATTATATATTTACACCCAAGGGTGGGAAGGTACATTTGAAATTATGTAGATCCATTATCCCTCTTTTAGTCTCATTTCGATGGACTCATTTTTATCTCCTTTTGCTTCAGCAAAGTGTCTTCCTCTTTTTAGCACTTCGTGCTTGCTCACCTGGTATCCTACCTCCTATTCCAATTTTGGTCTTCCTTCAACATTGAGGATCCCTTCAACATTGAGGATCCTCAATGCTACTAATGATATTTACTCTATTTGGTTCAACTCTCATCTATTGTATTTACTAATTATACACCACTCTTTCCTTTTGTTGATGTTTAGATCATTTAAGGTCCAAACAACAACCTCACGAGTATATGAATATCCCCTTGCATTTTTATAGAGGTGGTATTCCTTTGTATTTTCTTAAAGATAAATATTGAATATCTTGGGATTGTATCATCAAAATGGGAGATTAATAAATATTAAACCCAAATATTTATCACTCAATAAAAATGTAAAATATTGTTGATTGAAAATAATATATATATATTCACAAAAGAATCGCTGAGAAGAAAACCAAGAATCTTCACTCATCAAAATTTAATATATTAAAAAACATTGTACATAAATAAATAACAGTTACAGGAAAAATAATATGATTCTCACATCCATCACAGTATTCATAATTTTTTATCACATTCAAAGGAAAGAAAGATAAAGGCCCATGATTGAGAGAACTTTAAAATAGTTTTTTCATTCAAAATAGGAAAGAAAATGATAGAAAAACCTTAAATATCTTATGCTCAAAACTCAAAGTTCAAAGATATCATTAAAGTTTAACCCCAAAATAGTTCTCTGGGATTTTCAAAAATAAATATAGTCTTTAATAGTCTAAAAATAAAATGCATTCATCCAGAATAGACTGGGATTGGGCTCCCGTGGACCATAAAATGAAAAGAAGGAACATGGTTGAATCTGAAAGGAAGACAAAGAGAAGTGATCATAAATCGAATATGTTTTTCTTAGGAAATATAAGCACAACTGGATGATTCTTGAGCGAGAAGAGAAAAGAATTAAGAAGGATGTGATCAGTTTACTCACTGTGATGGATCTCTCTCATGACTATTTTCTTGTCGATGTTCCTCTTGTATTTTATTTGGTTGCAGTCACATGACTGGTACAAACCACCTCTTTCTGTTCTTCTTCAATTATTTTGATTAAATCTTGCTTTAACAAATTTTCATTGTATTCCCTCATAGGTGTGACTGGTATCTCCTATCTAACTTTAATATCAAATAATGTAATTTCTAAATCTCTTAAGTCAATTGAAAGTTGGCGCAACATGTCTTCAATATCTTCATTTTTATTAACATAACTTACAAGCCAAATTTCAATTTCTTGTTCTGTGTACTCAATCATACTATTAAAATTTTCCACTGATACACCCTTCAATATCTCYAAGTGTTGYTCAAATTGATCTCTTGTCATAAGCATAGAATTTAAAWTCAATTTTGGATCTTGTACTTCCCCAGTGGTTCCTGTCAAATCTAACTCATTCAACTTAAAATATAATTCCCCTTTTTTGACACTTAAAGTGTCAAAATCAACCAATATTTATTTTAAAACTTTTATTCTCTTAAGCCAACAAGCTTTCAATTGTTTTATGCAAGTAGGGGATGGTAAATATTATTATTTTATTTTTAGTTCACTCATATTGGAAACCTTTAAAACAAATGTAGTGACAACATATTTGTAAAATCCCTCATCATTATCAATATCTCCCTAAATATATTGCCTCAAATTTGAAATTATGGAACCCAAAGAAACAAAAATGCTCACCAAATCCCATGCTTATAGAGTGAGAGACATTCTATTTTTTATGTTCTCCCCAACATATCATCTAACTATAGCAATAAAGCTTTATGTTCCCTTTAATTTCAAGTTTGACTCTGGTGTTATGTCAGAGCTTTTCCAAGGTTAAACAATACCAATAAAATTTGTAAATATAGGGGTGGCATTAAATCACACTCTAGTTATTTAATCCTTTCTTTGAGCATAGCATTTTTCAACTTCCACATCATCCACTGACAATTCTAAAGAATCACTTGTAGCTCTATGAATCCTTGCAATTCTTGATGACAAGACTCCATTCATGTTAAATTTTGAAATTTTCTTTCCTTGAACTTTTTTACCTTTTGAATTAAATATTTCAAAGACTAATTTCTTTGAGTGTTTATCAAATAGATCACTATGAAGAGTTAAGGATTCTTCTTCAAATAAGAGTGGTTTTTTTGTCGCTAATTCTGCCACAACTTATTTTCTCTCTTGAATCCTTTGCTCCTCATCTGGAAACTATATATCTTCGATGTTTGCATCCAAGTCCATGTCCTCAAGGGAATATTCATCATCATGTATGGCCTCATCTATTTCCTGTTGATTTTTCTGTCATTTTCTTTTACTATTTATTATAATCTTATGAGGTCTTTCAAGGTTCCTTTTAGGAGGATCATGGTCATCTCCATATCCATAATTTTTAGTTAAAGATTTATTTTGCTCTTGGGCTACAAGTTGAGGGTTTTGTTTGGGTGTTCTTATTCTTTGAGAAGCACTTTGAGATCGTGTGTTTATTTTGTTTACAACCCTTTCCCGATGTCAATGTGGTTCATTAGTACTAATAACAATTTCAATATCTCCAACTAGAACTTCTTCAGGGTTCTTTCCATTGTCTTCTTCTTCTCCAATTAAATAAGTATTTGCACATGATATACTGAAACCAACTAAGTTCATGTGATTCATGAATTATTGATTAGGGTTTAACCCTTTAACTTCATTTTCCAACTTTAAATTGTACTGGTCAAATTGGACTGCATACTCATGAATTTTTGAAGCATTATTTAGTGTTATTTCACCAATTTTCCATGGCAAGGAAATGAATTGATTTTTCTTTCTTTCAAAAAAGAAATTTTCCTAGAATCTATATTGTCTACATACTTATATTACAAATATTTTTTTTGGTACTGTTGAACCCATTTTGTTCTTCCCCTTTCTTTCTATCTTCCCTTTTCTTTTCTTACCTCTTCTCTTCCCCTTTTATAAATTTCCTTCCCGAATCCTCCATATACCCTTTTCCCTTTATTTGTTGTATCAATATTACCATAATTAGTCATTTTCACCATGTTCGTAGGTTGGAGGACTCGTGGACTCTTAGACTTGTATTATGTTACCTTTACCCATATATTAGTCTACCCCAATACTTAGTTTATTTTTGTATCACAGACTCACACACTTTCAGACTCATACTCTCATACTTGCAGACTCATGAACTTTCAGACTTGCAGACTTTCCTTTCCATTCTAATCACTCACTACGACTCTTCACCGTCACATGTCCCTTATTTCACTTTTCTCAAGTCACATTTAATGTTATGTTTATGGACTCAACTACTAAATTCATTTATGAAATGGTCATTAATTAATGGTGTTTATATCAAGGAAAATCACATTTATTTCGAGTTAATGCTTTCTTCGAAAGAAATCTAACTTCAAATAATTTTACTATGAAAAGTAATATTACAAGAAAATATTTCCAACTCAACGAAGTTAGTCATGAGAAAACAATAGTTCTGTGGAGATACCTTGTACCTCTTTGCGAGAGAATACCATAGCTATCATTGGTCTCGATTGTATTGGTATTATTCAAATCTGCTGGGTAAATAAAAATACAAGGTGTGGACTTCATGGATAGTTCTCACAGGTTGCATCCTAGAGGTCTTCAAATAAAAATATATCGTCGCCTAGTGCATCAAAAAATTCATCCAGAATAAAAGGGCCATCCCATTGCAGAGAAATTATCCTGTTTATTTGGTGCCTTCAATATTTAAGGAGATGTTAAAATTTTCGGAGCCAAACTGGTTTACAAAGGGGAATAAGCTAGGATTTTCTAAAAATAAAAAATAATGGAATCAAACTTCTTCCAGTGTATTTACAGGATCCTTCATCAATTCCAGAAGACATATCCAGTATTCAAGTAATTTCTTTGAAAAATCCATATAAATAAATTTCCTGGTTATTTGCTCAAATTGTTGGCCAAGACTCTACAAAAACCATTCCTCAATTGGCATTGTATATATTTCATTTTACAGTTCATGAAAACACAATCTTCAACTTGGCAAAGATTATTTCAAATGCGATTACTGCACAAATGAAATATTTCAAGATCGAGAAGAAATTTTATATGTCATCCTATTTGATATTTTCTATCACATATTGTCATACTTTTAATGGTTTAAATATTTCCAAAAGGGTAAACGCGAAGGTGGACCCTATGACCATGCGATATCAATATTTGTGGAGGTAGAGGGTTGGCCACCCTTTCTATGAATTATATAATGATTTTGTGTCTAAATTTAAGAAGTTATTATTTGGGGAAGATACTTCCCGAATCTCGTTGGATCCATCATCTTTTCTAAAAGGGAAAATAATTCTTGAAAAAATGGATGATTACAATATCATCAAGCCCTTTCTGTTCTAACGAAAAACCCATCTTTGTTCTATATTATGTATATGATAAAAATTTTATTATTGAAATGGATAGACGATACAAATTCTAGTTTCACACCTTTTCTGAGAAAAGAAAAAATAATTTCATACCTCTTCCTTGGAAAGTTAATGAAATTATTCTCAGAGGAATTTCCAAGTTTGTCGAATATGCTTCCTATTTCGACCATTCCAAATTGAGATATGAAAAAGAAATCAATGGGTTTTATCCCAACCTTGTTTTTTACAATCATTTGATTTCAGTCAGGATCATCCCTACACCCATAAACTCATTTGTAAGAAGAGAAGAGAAAAATATCCATGACCTTAATATTCAAGAAGCTGATAGAGATTCCAACGATATAGAAATTATCATACGTACCAAAAAACATCATGAGGAAAGAGGTAAGCCTTAAAATGATAAGAATTCTCAATCTCCTACTATTTCTCGAAGAAGTGTTCTACCCAAGATAAACCCTTATCCAAGGACATCACAACAAAGGAAATACAGAGTAATAATTTGGGGGATGTTGAAGAAAGAAAACCTGCTCAGGGGAACTTAGCAAACCCCCACAAGTTAAAGATTAAAATAAAAAGAACTAATTCACATCAAGAGGGAGGAGAAACACATGAACCTAAACATGATTTATTACTGGATAATATGGACCTGGATGTGGATACAAAGAATATCACCTTCCTAGATGGAGAAGAACCTACTAGAGAATATGTACAACATATTTCTACACTTATGGTCCAGGATGAGATATTTTGTGATGAAGATACTTTTGTTGTACAAAATGCCTTGTTTGATAGAGATTCTAATAAATTGGTCTTTGACAAAGCCACGAAGAGTAAAAGTGGAAAGTTGTAGTCTACCATTGATACACAGAACATGTTTCCTTCTAGATTGTCCTCCATTCATAAAGTTACAGGGGATGCACTAGATTTTTCAATTGCCAATATGAAGGAAAAAAATGCTTTGTTGAAAGAGAAAATCAAGGAATTGGAAGCAACTCTCATGCCTCCACCTATTCTGTCTTTGCCCATTGCCATGATTCATCTTGAGAATTTTTTTCAAGAAACCCTAGATTCAAGTGCTAGAGTAAAAGGAATTTCAAGCTTGATTATTATCACTTGACATTTTGTAGAGGATAAAATAAAGAAAATAATGTATTTGATTTTAGAGTTATGGAATTTAGAAAAAATATTTTCCTCTATAGGCCTCAAAATTCAGAACACCGGAGAATATTTGAATACAGATATGGAAAATAATGAAGGTTTTTATATAGATGGAGTTGTGATGTTTGTAGTGAAGGTTTTGGCAATGACGGAGCAGATGAGAAAGCAAGAATATTTACCTTCCCCGAGATGCATCAAGCAAATAAAGGCATGTTGGATTGAAATAGTCAATGTATTGAAGGGATTTCCAGCTCTATTGATTATCAAGAAGGAAGACGAAAGCATACTAAAATATTCTTAATTTAGATATCATGGGTACCACAATTGAAGTCTCAGACCCTAAGTTTATCTCAAATTCAATGCTCATGACTCGAGAACAATTCAAAGAGAAAATTGAAGAATTTAAAAAGACATCATCTGAAAATTTTGACACTATGATTGAGTTCACACATGATGATATTGACAACTGATTTGTTGACTATACCAATAAAAATGAATATATTGAGAATAGCTTGTGTTGGCGATGGAAGTCACTCCTGGATTGTTATCAGGAGAAGAGCCCGACGCCCATCAGTTTTGTGTCACGATTGTTCGTAGATGGGTGATCAAATGGAAGGAAACTCTAAACAGTAGTTTCCAACTCTGAAAACAGGCCAGGCATGCACGAACAAGTGAGGTCTTGTGTAAACTTTAGACAGTGAGCTGTAGTAAAGGGTGAACAGGTGGAAGACTTATGGAGAAGAGTGCGAAGGTCTGTTATAAACAACAAGTTCCTAACAGACTGTAGAAGAAAGCATCCCAACACAAGGTCTTCTTGCATTCGAATACAGAGCACCAAAAAATACAATAATGCCACGTTAAATCATTTATCATAACAGAAATGCAACAATTCGCATGACTCAGTCAATCACGAACTTCCTAGCATAAGATGAAAAACTTAGACGAGTAAAGAAGAACTGTCTGTCATAAAACA
>JZKD02S0262624.1:495117-515465 GCA_000966675.3 Picea glauca
TAAGTCAAAGTGAATACAAAATAAATTATTTAAATAATAAAGTTAATGGAGAAATTAGAAGTGGGTTAACCCTAAAATAAGGAAAGTGGGTTAAGATGGTTAAAAGGTAACCCCTCGAGAAAGCTACATGAAAGTATAAATAAGAGGCAAGACTCTCTCATTTTAAAAACACTTGAGAATATTGAATATATACAAGTGAATAAGGTAACCAAAGGATATCTAAGCTGAATTTCAGAGGGAAGGTGAAGTAAAGAAGGCTGAAATTCAAGGGAGGATAAATTCTTTTGATGATGCTTTCTAAGGTATGTTATTTACAGGTCATCTCACCATTTTCGCAATAATTTTTTTCTAGAATTATTCAAACCGTGAAATTGGGATTCCGTTGAGGAAAAATATCCAAGTATCTTTGGTACAAATTTCAGCTTGTGGGTCGTTGTATTTTTGGAGTTACACTTCGTGGAAAATAGGGTTTGTGGCTAGTCCTAAAACTAGTCTAAAACATGTGTTTCGGGTAAAAATGTCATAAATTCTTCATAACAGATCCAAATTTAGTAAGACCAAATGTATTGGTTAGAATACATTCTATAGTATTCTTTGTACCATTTTCATATCCATACAACAAATATTCTATGCGGGGCACGCTCTACAAGTTCACTCTCTAGAATAAGCCAAAATTCAACAAGGTATGCCATTTTTGCTATAACTCCTTTTTTGAGAGGTTCCAAGTAGTGAAGTCTAGAGGAATTTCACAAAAGACACTAAAGAGAATTGTGTACCATTTTTAGATCTTTATTCATTACAGGTACATAGTTATGATTATTTCAAGTTAGGGTTGTCGACTAATCCAAAATTAGTCATGTGAGACTAAATTAAAGTTTGATGAAAATGCTAGTCTCTTGTTGTTAAATTTAATAAAGGTTTGTAGGTATGTGATCTTATACACCAAGTCTATTACAAAGTTACAAATCAGATTTGGATGATGAAATTGATGAGGGATTTTGGTTGAGGTACATGTTGGGTACATGGTTGCAACAAGTAGTTGATGAGTTGGCACATACATGAGGTGTATAGTTGATGATGTTGGTACATATTGATAAGTCATAGTTGACGAATAGTCTATAAATGATCGGTACATATTTGGTACATGGTTGGAGGAACTTGTTAGTAGCATTGTTGACACATGGTTTATGGATGATGTAGCATACTTGTATTGGTATATTATTAAAAGCACATATTGGTGATGATTATGAGTTGTTGTGATATGCTTGGTTGATGCACATCTTTGAGAGTTGTCTTGGTGATTGATATTGGTGAGTAGATATGATTTGGTTGATAAGATTCTAATAGGTTGTTTGGACATGTTGTTGTGACATGTTATTTGTACAAGTTTGGTGCATGGTTAATGCACTTGTTCATGGTACAGGTTGATGTATAGGTTGGTGCATGGTTGATGCACTTGTTCATGGTATAGATTGAGGTACAGGTTGGTGCATGGTTGATGCACTTGTTTATGGTACAAGTTGATTACAGGTTGATTGGTATAGGTTGGTGCATGGTTGATGCACTTGTTTATGGTACAGGTTGATTACATGTTGAGGTATAGGTTGATACATGGTTGATGCATGGTTCAAGTTATTGGTATAGGTTGTTTGTTGCGGGTTGATTGATACATGTTTATAGCAGTATATATCACAGTGATAGTGTGACAGTGGTTCCATAATTCTACTTCTACGTCAGGGTGTTTGGACAGGGAAAGAATAAGTGGTTGTAGCCAAAGAGCATAGGGGGCTATATCCTCCTTCTGGTTGTAGCCAGAGAATAGGGGAGTTGGAGCTTCCCTCAGGTTATAGCCTAAGAAACTATGGGGTTGGAGCCTCCTTCAAGTTGTAGCTGGAAAAAAAAGGAAGTTGATGCTTCCAATGAATGTAATTCTTAAAGACATATAAGAAAAACAATTTTGTGGTTTTGTCCCACTTTGGGTTTCCACGTAAAATAACTGATGTACTGTGTATTTGTATGATTTATCAATTAATGATTCACCCCCCCTCTCAGTAATCCAACAATTCGTATCAAAGCAGGTTCCTTAAGGAAACAATTTAACCACTAGAAGGAGATCATGAATTATTCTAAGAATGGAGTACCACTATTTTATGGTCAGAATGGTTTAAAGTATGAGATGTGGAGCATAAGGACAATAGTATTTTTACAGGCACATGGGAATTATATTTGGCTATCGGTCATTACAGAATATGATAGTTCAAAAAGGGAAAAAACTACAACCAAGAAGGAATTGAAGAAGAATAACAAAATAGCAATGGATTTCATCTGGGAAGGATTACCTAATCCGGTAAAAGAAAAGGTTGGTAAATGTTCATCAGCCAAAGAAATTTGGGATAAGTTACATATATATTCTTCACCCATCGCAGATTCAAAAAATTACAAAGAAGATGCAGGTAAAAATCAAGAAGAAATATGTTCACCATGTCAAACAAATTCATAATATGAAGAGTACATAATCAACAAAGGTATGTTGTTTTTCTTTAATTGTTAAAAACATGAACATCTTGAAATAGAATTCCATGAAGGAAATGAGACAGAAAAACAAATTGAAAAAGAAGACAATTATGAGGCAGAATGAATTAGTACTTTAAATGAACTAAGAAAAGAAAGAGAATAAAACAAGTCACTCAAGAAATAATTGATGAGACAAAAGGAAAGTGTTCACATTTTTGAAGAATCCCAACAGGTCATCGAGAACTTAATAACTCATCTTGAAGAATCTAGAAAGATCGAAGAAAATATTGAATATCAAAAGCAATATTTGGAATCCAACATAGCAACACAAAAGGAAGAAGCAGAAATGAGAGAGAAGATATTGACAGATCATCTTAAGGAAAGAACTAGCGATCTAAACCATCTTGATGAAGAGTTTGGTCAAGAAGAGAAAGGACTTGAAGAAGAAATAAGCACATTAAAAATCTAGCTTGAAGAAACGAAAAGAACAGAAGAATTCATGAAGTCTCAGATAATAAAGAAATAAGAATAGGTTGAGGATCTTGAAGAAGAAGTTGTCACATTGAGAAGTAAAATCGTCAAGCTCAACAAGAATGTTGAAGAGACAGAAACATTCACATCACTTATAGAGAATGAAGAGAAGCACTCTAGGTTTCTAGAAAAGAAGAATGAAGAAAATAGAAAGAGTTATGCAGAAGTACTCAAAGGAAGGAATCATGGTCAACCAAAATATAAGAAAACTATTGAAGATACATCTTCAAGAAGACCATCCATGATCAATCCACAAAGAATCTTCAATCCTTATCATGATCAGTCAAGGTAGAAATTCAGAAGGACTACTCCAAAAAGAATATCATTCACTCCTAGGTATGCAAATTAATTTTATGGTCATTTTTTTTATTGTACTAATTTTGGACATAAGGTTGCAGATTGCAAGGATTATAAAAATGTTCAAGAAAGAAATGCCTATGTGGCCCCACGTAACATTGAATGTTACAAATGTCATAACTATGGACACATAGCTAGTGATTGTAGAAGCATGATCGATACTTCCATGAAAGAGGACATTGATATTAGATATAAGAAAGTATGGATAAGAAAACATGAAGAATAGCTGAACAAATACTAGGTCCCAGAGATCCCAAGATTGGAAATAAAACGAGATGAAGAAAATTATACAGAGAAAAAGAAAGATGTCAGATACAAAAAGGTTTGGAAAATAACTAAAAGAAAAGAAGGACATGTAAATAAGGAATATATTCAAGATATTGTACTTTCAGGCATTGTAGTGGAATATGAATCCATAGAAAGAAATAAAGAAGTCAAAACTCAGAGAGATGATGAATGTACCAATGACGATGATGAATACACATCAAAGAAGGAATTGTTTTGATCCATACAACTTAGAGACTCCCATGTAACATGAATATTAGACTGGGGGAGTCCATGCGATAGCTATGACGGACCAGAGAACCATCCTTCGAGCCACTTGCATAATTTGAGTAGACAGATTCTGTGCATTCAGTTAACACAAGTACAATATGATAGATTAATCAGTTGTAGTAGTACTTCATGATAGTACAGTGACATATGAGTCAAAATTATGGACAGTTGTGTACCAGAGTCTTGAACAATATGGACATATATGGACGTGAAATTAGATTTTCTGAATGGGGAACTTGAAGAAGAAGTCTACATTGAACAATTGGTTCCTAGAGCATGGTACTCTAGACTGGTTAAATATCTACAGGAGGTAGGGTTCAGAAAAGGAAGTGCAAACAACAACCTCTACATCAAGGTAACTCAAGATGGTATTTTATTATTTGAATTTTATTTTTGGAAGTATTGATGACATGTTAAGCTAGAAATTTGCAAAGGATATGTAGAATGAATTTAAAATGTCATTACTTGGAGAAATATCCTTCCTTCTGGGTCTTCATATACGTCAAAGTGTTGGCCCTTGACCAAGTTTTGAGGATCCTTGGTCATGTTAGACCTATTTTTGGGACTTCGACAGGCTGTCGAAGGTGGAGCGGAGATCGCAGGATCTTGGCCCCCTTTTAGGGATTTTTTGGATTTGGGATTATGTAATGGATATGGGGATGTCGTCCCATGGGTTTACCCATATTTAGGATCAATTTTGCAATGTATAAATAGATGTTAGGTGCTATAGAGATATGAATGGCTAAGTGTGAATGACAAGCCAATTGTAAGTGGTGCTGAGTGCAAGTAACAATTGTAAGTGATTTGTGTATGTTTGCAAGGCTGAGTGAAAGTGGATGTAAGGGATTGTATGTAGGCTTTGTGCTGTAACCTAGCTTGGGGAAGGAGGATCTAGAGAAGAGTGCGCAAATATCCTGTTCTCTGTGAAGTTGATCTGAAGGCTTTGTGCATGTAAGAAGATTGAAGAAGGCTAATAAAGAACACGAAGAGTTGGTGGACGTAGCCCCAAGGTGGGGGTGAACCATATACATCATGTGTTGTGAATTCTTTGTGCGATGTGTTGATGTTTTTATGTATTTACTTGCTTAGTTATATAGATGAATGATAGATAGATCTGTTGTTTCTTTGTGGTTAATAATGAGAGTAAATGTTGGATCTGACCTGTTTGAATGTGCTTAGTGCTTTAATCTACTAGATCTGATCTTTTTCGTCATGCTAAGTGCTACTAGATGCTATATCTGGTTGAATACTGCAATGCTCTGTAATTAGGGTATTTACATGCGAAGTAGATATTGGCTAAACATTGATGAACTATATTGCTAAGTTCTTTATCAAGGTGTTACAATCACAGATCTGTGTCCCAACTAAGGTTGCAAACACTGGAGTCCTGCAACCACCCCTGCCTCTACCTCGAGTGAGACTTCATCTGCTTCACAGGTGTTTCCGAAAGGGCTGGTATTTAGGGTTTTGTTGGTGCACTGTTGTAGCGTTGAACCCTGGGTCTGCCCCTATGCCAACAAATGGTTCCGTTGCTGGGACCTGAAACTGTGATTGCTGGGAACTGAGGAAAAATAAACTCTGTGCTAAGAAAATAAGTTCGATCTGAAGAAAGAGGTAAGATCTGGAAGCTTTGTGCTTTGTTAAAGGTAATATTAGTGGAAATTGTTATTTCTAAAGTATGGATCTGGGTATGTTTGATAAATTTTGTCCTAGCTTGAAAAGTAGGGCGCAACTAGATGAAAGAAGATTTGATATGAATATATATGATAAGAATAGTGAAAGATATGTTATACCTATGCATAGAAAGAATGTTTGGACTAACAAATGGATGCAGGATACTAGAAAGAATTTTTTGCAAGTTAACCACTATGATCCTAGTGCGCAGTATAATAAAGGTTGGGTATCATTTAAGAGAAAGAGAGGATTAACCCTTTGTTACAGTTGCAGAAGACCGAGACATCTTGCTAAGGAATGTCCTGGTAGAAGACCTAGTTGTATTTGTTGTAAATCTATAGACCATGAAGTTTTGGATTGCCTTAGAATGATTTCTAAGCTTGAAAAAATGAATATGGAACAAGTAGACCCTGAGAAAGGTCAAGAAATTGACACCTTGGAAGAACCCCATAAGGAATCAGAGACTGTACTATTATAGATGAAAGAAACCCTGAATGACCACATAGATACTAATCTATCGGAGATCTTAAAAGAGAAAGAGAAAATAGAAGTAAGAATAGGAGACTTCGACATTGACTGTGTTCGGGATGAAGAAACACAGGTGAATATAATGACATAAAGAACTTGGGAAGCTATAGGAAAGCCTGCTATGATTCCTTCATTGGGAGGAATAGGATTGTTTAGAGGAAAACTGATAACCCTATGTGAAAGATTTACCCAGATATCTATGAGTGCTCATGGAACTTCGACAGAGGAAGATTTTGAGGTTGTTAAATTTATTGAGAACAACACCTCGTTTTCTATGTTACTAGGAAAACCCTGGATCGAGAAGGATCAGACTAGAAGGAAAGAAGAAGAAGTATTAGAGCAGAAGAAGCAAGAATTAAAAGATTTCATGACTAGGAGGATTGCACAATTGATTGAAGAACAAGAGAATAGATCGAAGCTATTTAGGACCAGAGACTTGGATGTCGAAGTTGAAAGGACACACCTATCTGTACATGAGAGTAGATCATCTACCCCAGCTAGAGAAGAAGTATTGCCCTCGAATCTTAGGAAGGAATCTCAACAGCACGAAGTTATTATGCCAAAAGAAGACAAGAATCAGAATGGAAAGACGAATAATGAGATGAAGCTCACTGGAAAGAAGGATAGAAAGCTCAGAAAGAAGAGAGAAAATACTGAAAAGTTACAGAAGGTTCCAGAGGGAACTTCGCAGAAGGAAAATTTGTGAAACTGGAACTTCGTCAGGATATCAGAACAATGTCAGATGGAACTTTGCCATGGAGAATAAATATAGCTGTTGGGAATAGTATAACCATTAGACCGATGCCACGAACGGTTAGAATGACATTTATGACTACACTAGAACGGGCATAAATGAATTAATGAAGGCTTCTCACCCATTGGAGAGATCCATTACGTTGTTGCCTACTTATTCTGTCGACTATTGCACCGAGAACACTTTTGTGAATTGTATCAGAGAGAACTCATTGCTACTGCGCTGTGATTAGTAAGATCGACACCAATTCTATTATTTTTCGCACTCATCCGATCTAAGCATATATGTCAGACGAGCTCAGCACCATGGAGAAAATCGTCGAAGACGTTCTCATTGATCTCATGGTCAAGAAAGTAATGCCTGCAAGTATTCAAGTGTTATCAACAAGAGGAGTGCAAGCCTATCTATCGATCGCTTGTGGATCCGGGCCATCCAGATTCATCACAGAAAAGAGAACCAAACACAGAGATGACCTAGCAAACACGAAGCTAATCCTGACCATACTGCCTGACTACATCCTGCCTATAGTTGGCGTGGTGAGTCATGATAGTGTGCCGAGAGATTTTGAGTACACCATGGTTACAACGTACCTCCCGAAGGGGATACGCACAGTTTGAGAAAAATAGGACAAGATCGCAACGTTGAAGTTCATCGACTTAAACCTAGAAGACCACAAAAACCATAGTATGATCGCCTCGTATAAATACTTGACCATGACGAAGGGGAAGAACTCAAAAATAATCTCCTAGCCATGGAGGATGAACCTCGCGCAGTCCACCCTGATGAATGTAATGAAAATCCCACACTGTGTAAGGCACCAAGAAGTTAACGCCTATGCCAAGCTACTAATTTTATGTTACCATGGAGGCTACTTATTTCTAGACCACCATATCATAGTTGATCCGACGCTGATCCATAGGATCACCATATTGAGTATGCAAGGACCTGACCTGCAGGACTTCTATCCAGGAAAATCCATAGATCGCACGTTAGCACAGAAGATCAAGGATGCCTATGACAATGTTGAGAAGGGGACATGAGGCTACAAGGTAGCTTCCATCCAGAATGGTGTAGTGTGCCTAGCATGCCAATTAATTGTAGGAAATATTGTGAGAAAGAATAGACCCAAGCAGGTCACAGGCTTTGTTGTTGACCTCACGAGGAAATGTGTAGAAGGCCTACAGATGAATTGAGTGAAGTACCTAGTTAATCAGCTGGAATTAGACTGTCACAAAGCACAGGATCAAGGCTACGAGTTCCACTTTAGCTGGCTCCTGATCCTCATTGTGTTTATTGCTTGGGAAATGTCAGAAGTTGCGAACTTCCTAGACATTTAATCGTTCAAGATGCTCACTGCGAATTTCACCACGTTATGGTACTCGATCGACATGGGAAAACAATGGTAGTTGAACGTAGTTTTTCACACATATTATCTCCAGATGAAGAGATCCATCGAAGTTGAACCTCACATGACGCCAAACACCTTACAGTGGTTCAGACCTCTCATGAAGTTCCACACAGATTGGCACTTCATCTATATTACTGTGCGAGAAGATGAACATAAGGAGGAGCTTCAGTCATACTAAAAGATCACGGAAGAGGACCTTGATGAGATCACCAAGGACTGGTCAGCATAACTCCTTATCCCTGCTTACCCTACAGATATGTATGACCCTAAACTTGATAGCTCAGAGGTCGTTCACAAGGAACATGACACACCCGGACCCAACAGAAGGAAGAAGACCGAAGAATTCCAAGACTTAAGTAGCTCATCAAAGAAGACTGCTTCAATATCACTTGACCGAGGGGGTGATGACAAAGTAGAAAAAATAAATGGAAGAGAAGATGAGCAGAATCAAGGTGAAGTAACACTGCTTAGAGATGGGGTTGATCCCTTGAAGAAGAGGAAGGTTTCTTCCAAGAAACCCTCTTCCCGGAAGAAATCAAGAGCCACTTTGACCAAGATGTAGACTGTTCTCACTGTTGATGATTTTGACTTCATCATCAAATCTATAAACGATGCCTCACAGGAAATTTTGTAGAAACAAGAAGCCAAGAAGGAGGAGATGTATGATAGAATTGAGGTCTAACTCTGAGGGGTACATCAGGCCCTTCAATCCATTCATGCAGTTTCCATTGCACCCCTTCCATCGGGAGCACCAGAGTTGGGAGACAGGCCGACCCAACTCTGATGACTAGCTTATGTGACCGAAGCTCGCCTTCTTCGCGCACAAGAAGAAACAAAACAAGCCACCCAAGCCTTGAATAAAGTGAAATAAGTAATAGTAGAACAACCCTGAGTTGCAGAGCAGGAGAAGTTTTATTTCCAGACAAAGTTTGAAGAGGAGAAATCACAGATTCAATAGGAAAAAGTTTCTCGCAGAGAAACTCAAAGTGCAAGAAGCAGTAAATAGATCACTTCACTCTATGACAGGCTTAGAGCCAAAGGTAGAAGACCAAGTCATGCATCAAGTAGATAAACTCGCAGAATCTATCCAACAGCGACAGTAAAGAATAACAGACTTAGAGCTCCGCACAGTGCCTGACACCCCGCAGGATGTGAGGGATCAAAGGGAAGCCACTGCTCGAGGCACAATTGAAACAATCAAGGGCCTCACCTTGGAATGTAAACAACTAAGTTATCGTAGTGCCCATACATATGAGAGACTCACTGAGAATCCATAACTGAAGACACTGGAGTCACAACTCCAAGAGACGAAGTATCAAGTAGAAACAATACAGGTGCAGTTGAAGCCCCTGTTAGGTGTTGAAAGAATGAAGCGATCCCAAGAGCAACGCACTTCTCAATAGAAGGTCCACACCATTCAAAGAAAATTTATGGAAGTGACTCAAAGGATCCAACCTATACAGGATGAGGCTTGCAAACTGTTCGTAGAGATTGAAGGATGAGGAGCATAACTAGAACAAGTCGTCACTGCAATAGAACAATTCCTAGAGGGACCTGTCAACGAAGTTGTTATCCAAGAGTTTTCTGAACAGGAGGTCGTGGCACAAAAACAAGTCAAAGTAGATCGAGGCTTTTGAGGCAGAATTATCCAGATCAGAGTGACTCGGAACAAGTCACAGGTGAGTGTTGGGTGCATGTTGGCCCTTGACCAAGTTTTGAGGATCCTTGGTCATGTTAGACCTATTTTTGGGACTTCGATAGGCTGTCGAAGGCGGAGTGCAAAATGAAGTGGAGATCATGGGATCTCGGCCCCCTTTTAGGGATTTTTGGGATTTGGGATTATGTAATGGGTATGGGGATGTCGGCCCATGGGTTTACCCATGTTTAGGCTCAATTTTCTAATGTATAAATAGATGTTAGGTGATATAGAGATATGAATGGCTAAGTGTGAATGAAAAACCAGTTGTAAATGGTACCAAGGGCAAGTAATAGTTGTAAGTGATTTGTGTATGTTTGCAAGGCTAAGTGAAAGTGGCCATAAGGGACTGTATGTAGGCTTTGTGCTATAACCTAGCTTGGGGAAGGAGGATCTAGAGAAGAGTGTGCAGATCTCCTGTTCTCTGGGAATTTTATTCGAAGGCTTTATGCATGTAAGAATATTGAATAAGGCTAATAAAGAAGACAAAGAGTTGGTGGACGTAGCCCCAGGGTGGGGGTGAAACACGTACATCCTGTGCTGTGAATGCTTTGTGCGATGTGTTGATGTGTTTATGTATTTACTTGCTTAGTGATTTGATATAGATGAATGATAAATAGATTTGTTGTTGCTTTGTGCTTAATAATGAGAGTAAATGTTGGATCTGACCTGTGTAAATGTGCTTAGTGCTTGAATCTACTAGATCTGATCTTTTTCATCATGCTAAGTGCTGCTAGATGCTAGATCTGGTTGAATACTGTGATGCTCTATAATTAGGGTATTTACCTGCGAAGTAGATATTGGTTAAACATTGATGAACTATATTGCTAAGTTCTTCGTCAAGGTGTTACAAGCACAGATATGTGTCCTAGCTAAGGTTGCAGACACTGAAGTCCTGCAACCACCCATGCTTCTACCTCAGGTGAGACTTCATCTTCTTCACAGGTGTTGTCGAAAGGGCCGATAGTTAGGGTTTTGTTGGTGAGTTGTTGTAGCGTTGAACATTGGGTCTGCCCTTGTGCCGACACAAAGCAACCAAGGAATTTTTATTTCTCAAACTAAGTCTATTATAGAAATTCTAAAGAGGTTCGGAATGGAAGATTGCAAACCAATTACTACTCTTATGCAAACTAGTTGCAAGTTGAGAAAATATGATGACTCAAAGTCTACAGACCAGAGGAAATACAGGTCAATGATTGGTAGCTTACTATATGTGACAACATCCAAACCAGATGTAATGTAGGAAGTTGGACAGGTGGCATGTTTTCAAGAAGCACCAAAGGAATTACATGTATTATTAGTGAAGAGGATTTTCAGATATCTTAAAGGAACATAAGAGTTTGGATTATAGTATCCAAAAGGAAATGATCTATCACTTATTGCCTACACAGATGTAGATTGGGTAGGTTGCATTGATGACCAACGAAGTACCAGTGGAGCAGCGTTCTACTTGGGTGAGTGTTTAGTATCTTGGATAAGAAAGAAACAATCATCAATATCCTTATCTATAGTCGAGGCAGAGTATATTGTAGCAACAACATGTTGTACACATGTTCTATGGATGAAACAAACTTTGATAGATATACAGGTTGAGTATGATGAACCTATTCCAATATATCGTGATAATACAAGTGCCATTAGTATCTCAAGGAACCTGATTATGCACTCCAAGATGAAGCACATTCCAATCAAGTATCACTTTCTACGAGAACAGGTTGCAGAGAACAACATCAGAGTTGAATATGTGGGCACAAAAGAACAAGTGGAAGACATCTTTACAAAACCTCTTTTATGGGAATCCTTTGAGTATATTTGCCAGAGACTAGGAGTAATTTATACTCCAAAATGAATGCTTTTGAATGATTATCTTATATTTCTTATATGTACATGAGGAAACATCATAAATAGGACAATTCAGGTTGGGAGATCAGTTTCAGGAAGAGTTCTATTAGGGGGAGCAGCCCCAGATGGAAATATGCCTTTTCCATTGATGACAAAGGGGGAGAGATTTATCATATGCAAAAGTAAATGATTGGAGAGAGAGCACAGAGGCATGTTTCCAAGGGGAGCAATTGTCACAAGGGAAGAATGAGTGATATGACTTCAGAGTGATACCCTTTGTCAAAGGGGGAAATATTATTCATATGGAGGGAGAGAGAGTAATCAAAGGCTTATAAACACAAAGAAAAATCAAAGGCAGGGAGACATGGCGAGCAGCCCCAAGGAGAGTTCATTTAGGGGGAGCAGACCCAAAGGGAGATACCCTTTTCCATTGATGTCAAAGGGGGAGAGATAGAAACATTGACGAGGAGTATAAGCATGAATGTTATCATGATTAAGTGTTGTCATCAATGTTGGTGTTGCCATCAATGCCAAAGGGGGAGATTGTTAGACAGTTGGATTAGGTTGATGGAAAGTTGGTATGGATTGTTGGTTGTCATTGATTTCAACCATTGGAAAGTGATATTGTAGATTGATTTCAACCCTTAGTGATTGATTTCAACCCTTGGAGAAAGTTCGATAGCGAATTCTAATAGCACAAAGGTTTGGGTAATGGACCCAAGGTTGTTTCATGTATAATGGTATTATTTTTAATATATTTGAAGGTAATACTATTCTAGATGGATATTACATGTCATTCCATTTCTAGTGGTATGTGGAATGTCACATAAATTCTCACGGTTAGAGAGTTTTGGCCATGAGAAGTTGGAGAACCAAGGTTTGGGTAATGGACCCAAGTTTGTTTGATGGATAATGGTATGAGTTTTGATATATTTGCAGGAAAGAATATTATATATGGATAGTATATGTCATGCCATTACCATTGGTCTGTGTAACGTCACATAAATCCTCACGGTTAGAGAGTTATGGCCATGTGAAGTTGCAGAACCCTCATGAGTCATTTAGAAGCCCCAAAAGGTCAAAGTAGTCAAAGTGGTTTAAGATATTTTAGAAGGTAAATATTAAAGTGAAGTGATGAGTGTACTATAAGTCAAAGTGACTACAAAAGAAATTATTTAAATAATAAAGTTAATGGAGAAATTAGAAGTGTGTTAACCCTAAAATAAGGAAAGTGGGTTAAGATGGTTAAAAGGTAACCCCTTGAGGAAGTTACATGAAACTATAAATAAGAGGCAAGGCTCTCTCTTTTTAAAAACACTTGAGCATATTGAATATCTACAAGTGATTGAGGTAACCAAATGATATCTAAGCTGAATTTCAGAGGGAAGGTGAAGTAAAGAAGGTCGAAATTCAAGGGAGGATAAATTATTTTGATGATGCTTTCTAAGGTATGTTATTTATAGGTCATCTCACCATTTTCGCAATAACTTTCCTTCTAGAATTATTCAGACTGTGAAATTGGGATTCCGTTGAGGAAAAATATCCAAGTAGATTTGGTACAAATTTCAGCTTGTGGGTCGTTGTATTTTTGGAATTACACTCCGTGGAAAATAGGGTTTGTGGCTAGTCTTGAAACTAGTCTAAAACAAGTGTTTCGGGTAAAAACATCATAACTTCTTCATAATAGATCCAAATTCAGTAAGAAAAAATGTATTGGTTAGAGTATAGTCTGTAGTATTCTGTGTACAATTTTTAGATCCACACAACAAATATTCCATGCGGGGTACACTCTACAAATTCGCTGTCTAGAATAAGCCAAAATTGAACAAGGTATGCCATTTTTTCTATAACTCCTTTTTATGAGAGGTTCCAAGTAGTGAAGTCTGGATGAATTACATAAATGACAATGAAGAGAATTGTGTGCCATTTTTATATCTTTATTCATTAGAGGTACATAGTTATGATTATTTCAAGTTAGGGTTGTTGACTAATCCAAAATTAGTCCTGTGAGACTAAAGTAAAGTTTGATGAAAATGATAGTCTCTTGTTGTTAAAGTTAAGGAATATTTGTAGGTATGTGATCTTATACACTAGGTCTATTACATAGTTACAAATCAGATTTGGATGATGAAATTGATGAGGGATTTTTGTTGAGGTACATTTTGGGTACATGGTTGAGACAAGTAGTTGATGAGTTGGCACATACATGAGGTGTATAGTTGATGATATTGGTACATCTTAATGAGTCATAGTTGATGAGTAGTCTATACATGACTGGTACATACTTGGTACATGGTTGGAGGCACTTGTTAGTAGTATTGTTGACACATGGTTTATGGATGATGTAGCATACTTGTATTGGTATATTATTAGATGCACATATTGGTGATGATTATGAGTTGTTGTGTTATGCTTGGTTGATGCACATCTTTGAGAGTTATATTGGTGATTGATCTTGGTGAGTAGATCTTATTTGGTTGATAAGATTGATGAGACAGGTTGTTGTGATAAGTTGTTTGGACAGGTTGTTGTGACATGTTATTTGTACAGGTTTGGTGCATGGTTGATGCACTTGTTCATGGTACAAGTTGAGGTACAGGTTGGTGCATGGTTGATGCACTTGTTCATGGTATAGGTTGAGGTATAGGTTGGTGCATGGTTGATGCACTTGTTTATGGTACATGTTGATTACATGTTGTTTGGTATTGGTTGGTGCATGGTTGATGCACTTGTTTATGGTACAAGTTGATTACAGGTTGAGGTACAGGTTGATGCATGGTTCAAGTTATTGTTATAGGTTGTTTGGTGTAGGTTGATTGGTACATGTTTACATCAATATATCACACAGTGATAGTTTGACAGTGGTTCCATCATTTTAATTATACATTAGGGCAGTTGGACGGGGCAAGGACAGGTGGTTGTAGCCACCTTTCGATTGTAGCCTAAGAACATAGGGGGTTATAGCCTCCTTCTGGTTGTAGCCAAAGAATAGGGGAGTTGGAGCTTCCCTCATGTTGTAGCCTAAGAAACTAGGGGGTTGGAGCCTCCTTCTAGTTGCAACTGGAAAACAAAGAAAGTTGATGCTTCCAATGAATGAAATTCTTAAATAAATATAAGAAAAAACATTCTGTGGTTTTCTCCCACTTTGGGTTTCCACGCAAAAACAATGGTGTACAGTGTATGTGTATGATTGCTCCATTACTGATTCACCCCTCCTCTCAGTAATCCAACACTTCCTGTGTTTCCTTCATTTTCTTTAACTCAAGACAATGATTCATATTTTCGACGGTTGAAGCATTGTATTTTTGACATATGCTTTTCTTGATTTGGTTTCTTCCTTGAGTCAAAATTCTTCTTATTCCTGAATTTCTTGAACTTTGTTGTGAGATTTGATCATCATCTTTCCTTTGAAATTTCTCTTTTGCGCTAATCCTTGATTCTTCTTGTGCACAACAAGTCCAAAGTTCTTCAAATATGGGATACTCCTTTCTTGTGTTCATGCTTGCGGAAATGCATTCCATGAATTGGGAAGGCCATTGAGTATTATATTTACCAGTTCCTTTTCTAAAATGATTTCTTCAATAGCTTATAGTTGATATCTCAACTGAGATATTCTTACAAAGAATGATGTCATGCTATCATCATCATTCATTTTCCTGTCACAGAGCTCATTCTTTAGACTCATTACTTGTCCAAAGATTCTGACTGAGAAGAGGTTAGTTAGGGCATCGTACATATTCTTAGATGATTCAAGATGAGAGATGTAGGGTATCAAGTGGTATTTTACAGATTCCACTATGATGCTCATGGAATTGATGTCATTGTTCTTGAACTTCTCCATAACTGCAACGTTCTAAGGTTCCTTCTCTTTTCCTTCTTCAAACTGTGGTTCCATGATCTTTCCTTTCATGATATCCAACACTTTGTCTTTGGAAAGGATGAGATCAATCCTTGTATTCCATGCTATGAAGTTAGAAGCCCCTTCTAACTTGTTATCTGACTTCATAGAGTAAGTCATGATTATTTGACTTGGTCAACCTTTGACTTTGAACAAAACTAAAACTTGGCATCTTATCTTGCTGAGAGTACCAAAAGGTGCACTAGGATAGGGCACACTAGGATATCCAAGAATTAGTTCAAGCCCTTAACTTAAGGTGCCTTAACAAGAGGGTTAGGGTTTTGTTGCTGCAGCAAAAAATTTGACTGCAACTGCAACTGTAACTGAGCAAATCCTCCCAATCTATCTTCCAGTGGTTAGACTGTCCGAAGATAGTGTGGTCCCATAACCTGTTAGAAATAATAGGTGTGCTCTTTTAACCATAGACAATATAGCAATATTGTCACCCAACCATAGGTTGAAGCCACCCCCGAGCACCTTAACCTTGAAAGAGAGAAAAAAATTGGAATCAAACCCTAGGTCCAAAATCCAATCAAGGTAGCGTACCACTCTCTAGAGATAGCATACCAATCATAAATTACAAACCATAACCAAGATAAATTCCAAGCCTAAAACCGAAAAATACTAGTTGCAGTAGCTGCAGCTGCAACTACTCTCCAGACTTGCACACTTACTAAATTTCTGCAGTTGTGAGTTGTGTGTCCAAATGAGCTCTGTCATCCTATATTTATACTGCTCTTCCTTAGTTGTCCAGGCCGAATTCTCTTTCTGGAGGCTAAAAATTCAATATTAATTATTTTCTTTAGCTGACTTTTCTTCTAGAGTTATGTCCAATGCTTTAGGGTTTCTTCTTGCTTCCCAGAATATTCTATTCTTTTTAGGGTTACACATGGCGGTTTAATATCTCCCACAACTACCATAATATCAACATTGTGTCCAATCTGAGTCTCTTTTCACAAGAGATGATCATACAAAAAGTCTCAAGGAAGAAGTAGCAGTCCGAAAAGTACAAGAAATGAAGAAAGTCAATATTGGAACTAATAGCTCCCAAAACTACATAAACTTGGGAGTTGATTGTACATTTGAAGAAATTGATAAATATATCACCCTTTTCCAAGAATATTTTGGTGTTTTTGTTTGGAGTTATGATGACCTGAAAGCCCATGACAAAACAATATTTCAAGGTATTATTCCATTAAGATAAGGAGCAAATCCCTTTCAAGAGAAAATAAAAAGGATGAATCCTAAGTTAAAACCATTGGTGAAGAAGATCGAGTTGGATAAATTGAATAAAGTTGGAATAATATATCCCATAAGACATTCTAACTGTCTCTCAAAACTAGTGGTTGTAAGGAAAAAGACCGGGGAAATTCAAATGTGTGTGGATTTTAAAGATCTCAATAAATCAAGTGTAAAAGAAAATTATCCTCTTCCTAACCTAGAATTCCTTCTTCAACAAGTTATTGGGTTTGCTTGTATGTCCATGTTAGATGGATTTTATGGATACAATCAAGTTTTAGTTGCAAAGGAAGACATGCCTAATATGACTTTCATAACACCTTCGGAGATGTATGCGTATGCTCAGATGCCATTTGGTTTGAAAAATGTTGGAGCTACTTTCCAAAGGGATATGGACCATGCATTTGAAGGTTTGATAGGAAAATTCATTGCAGATTACCAGGATGATATAACGGTCCATTCAAAGACAAGAAATGAACATATCCATCATCTAAGGCAAGTATTTTAAAGATGTAGATTGTATGGGGTTTCTATGAATATGAAGAATTTTTTGTTTCTTGTAGTTGAAGGGAATTTGTTGGGGCATATTTTATGTAAAGAAGGAATTTATATTGATCCAGAGAGAGTCAAGGTTATCAATGAACTCAATCCTCCATCTTCTAAGAAAGGAGTACAATTGTTTTTCGGAAAAATAAATTTTGTGCAGAGGTTTGTTCCTGATTATGTGAGCATAGTAAAACCGATTAATCTATTTTTGAAGAAAGATCAAAGGTTCGAATGGACTCCAAACACACAAGAGGCATTTAATAACATTAAAAAAGAAATTACTAAAGCACCAATACTCATTAGTACAAATTTTCAAAGGGACTTTATCATGTATTCTTTTGCTACAAAAAGTTTTGTGGCATCAGTCCTTACCCAAAGAAATGCTAAAGGTGAAGAGTTACCAACCAGGTTTATGAGTAAGACTCTCCATGATTACGAATTAAGATACTCAGATTTGGAGAAGAAAGCCTTGTCTATCGTGAAAGCAGTAGCGCATTTTCAAACCTATATTTTAAATTCTCATGTCATAGCATATGTTCCATCATCCCCAATAAAGATGCTTTTGAACCAACAACTAAGAGAAGGGAAATGTATGAATTGGTTGAAATATTCTTAGGAGTATGAAATTGAAATAAATCCTTTGATGTTGGAGAAATTTCTATTTTCGACACACTAGTTCAATGGGAGTTAATTGACTAGTTCTATTTTAGAATTTCTATTTTAGATCATCATTATTATGCTATTATGCATGCATGCATTCTGCTATCATGGAATGTTATGTCCTATATATGAGTGTATTCCACTCATTCATTGTATCATATTGATCATCATCTATGTATCAATAATCAACTCATTGGAGTAGTGTGAATATATGTTCCCATTCTTCCATATTGAATCTCTCTTTCTTTATTGATAAGATTTGTTTGTACTTGCTTTAACTATATCTCTTGTGCAGGTTTCAATGAAACATTGACATTTGAAAGAAGTCAAAGGGAAAGGATTGTGAAAACTGATTATGGATAGTGATGCCCTGAATGGAATGATTTTAGCTGCAATTAGAAAGCCTATATCTGGCTCGGAGTGGTACAAAGATATTGCATTCTATTTAAAATCTGGTCAATTTCCCATCAACATGAATTGGAAGGAAAAAATGTCTTTAAAGATGAAGTCAAGTCATTATTTGTTGATTGTTTAAATATTGTTCATAAGAAACTATGATGACATGTTATTGAGATGTGTATATGAAAGGAAGGCCCAAGAACTAATACACGAGTTTCATGAAGGCATGTGTGGAGGAAATTTTGCACCTACTGCTACAACACATAAAATAATAAGAGTCAGATATTTTTGGCCATCAATTTTCAAGGATCGTATGAAATGGTGAGAAGATGCCTTCCTTGTCAACAATTCTCAGAAAATATGAAGAGGTCTGCAATGCATTTGCAACCCATATCAGTAGAAAAACCATTCACACAATGGGGGATGGATTTCATTGGGCCAATAAATCCAAAATAAAGTAAGGGGAACATGTATATTCTCATTGCTATAGAATATTTCATGAAATGGTAGGAAGCAACAACATTGAAAAAGGTCGATTCTAACGAATTGATTAAATTCCTCAAGGATAATATCTTGTCAAGATTTAGTGTTCCAGAGAAACTTATTATAGACCATGGCTCAATTTTCGCTGGATCAAAGTTCACAAACTTTTATGGAGAATATGACATTGTGATGGGACAATCATCAAATTATTATCCACAAGGGAATGACATTTCCAAGTCTACAAACAAGACATTAATTCAAATCTTGAAGAAGACTATTGATTGAAATCGGAAACATTGGCACTTGAAGTTGACAAATGATTTATGGGAAAGTAGAATGAGACCAAAGGATATCATTGGGATGTCTCCTTACATGTTGGTTTATGGAAAGGAAGTGAAGATGCCAATCAACCTTGAATTGAATGCTTTGACTTATGCGGTCAACCTGGAGGATGTCGAAGATACTCCCCCTTTGCAAAAGAGATTGAATCAATTGTTGATATTAGAAGAAGAAAGAAGTGGGGCTTTGAAGAAAATATCACAGAGGCAACAAAATGATAAACAATATTTTGATCAAAGTGAAATAATAAAGAAATTTCAAAAGGAAGAATTGGTGTTGCTCTGGAACAAAGTGAAAGAGAAGTCATCAATGTATATGAAGTTCAAAGCACTTTGGATTGGGCCTTACCTCATTGAGAAAATTTTGGGTTTCAACTCATACATGCTAAAGTATATGAAGGGAAAGATGTTGATGTTTCCCGTCAACGGGAAACACTTGAAAAACTTGTTCGCTTGAGATAATCTCCTTTATTTGTACATAGTTTTTTATTTTTATTTTGTATATCCTCACTGTTTCAAATCCTTTCCCAAAGGATAAAACACCTGGTTGTGATATTTTGGATTCTTGACAACCCGTAGGCGTTATCATTCCACAATTGGAGTTAGTTGTTGAACCCCTTTTATTCTTCCCCTTTCTTTCTATCTTCCCTTTTCGTTTCTTACCTCTTCTCTTCCCCTTTTATAATTTTCCTTCCCAAATCCTCTATATCCCCTTTTCCCTTTCTTTTTCGTATCAATATTACCATACTTAGTCATTTTCTCCATGTTTGCACATTGGTGGACTCACAGAATCTTGGACTTGTATTATGTTCCCTTTTGTTCGACAACACAGGTATTCCAACAGAGGACGAACACCTTCAGTAACCACTCACATAACCAGATCAAAGATCAACACACCGATGTTTTCACGTGGTAAAACCCCTACG
>JZKD02S0262624.1:522911-535943 GCA_000966675.3 Picea glauca
TCTGAAAGATCAGTCGAGTGTCTGAGTCCAGAATTGTTTTTTTCAAAAAGAGGCAGTCATCCTCTCCCCTGTCAGAAGTGATCCTTCTCATGGGTTTTCTAGATCTAGTTCTTGTTTCTGTTGTTGCAGTCTGTAGCCTATGTATAACCTCATATTAGCTTTGTTTTCTCAAGATTCCTTGAATTTTTTTACTTATTTTTTATTTTTTGTTAAAGTAAGTTTTTGCACCTTTAAGGGGTTCTGGTTTTCAATACCAGTACTCCCTGCCTGAGTTTAACTACTTGTATTTCTTATTTTGAGGAGACACAGAGGCACACACGACTTGTAGTGGGCCTGCACACATGCGTACGCATCCTGTCTTTGGGAAACCCGTGTGCATACGCTGGCTATTGAAGTGGCAGTCACGTGTCTGTCTAGAAAATTTTGAGGAGGCAGTCATCCTCTTCCCTGTGAAGTTTTCACTTCCCAAGTTTTTCTTGTTTCTTTCTAGTCTCTGTCATAAGCAATTTTAGCCTATGTTGTATTCCAACATATCTTGCTTTTTCATTTGAAAATTTTCTTGTGTTTACTAGCTTTTTAAACTTATTTTAGCTTGAAATTTTAGGAAAAATGAGTTTCTTGTAGAATCTTTTGTTACTTCTGCTTTGATTGGCAGAAAATATAAAAAAAAAACTTAGTCTGTTAGATCTCTTTCTTTCCTGGCATTTTCTTTTCATTTTTATTTGAAAAATATAAAGAAATTAGCATAGCCTTGTGTTTTCTTCTAATTTTAAAAAAGCATTTCAAAAGAAAAATAAGAAATATAATCATTCTTTGTCAGTGTTCTTGTAAGTTTCATCAATTTTCACAAGAGTCTTAACAACATCAGTTGCACTACCATACCCCTTTTGAGTAAATCAAGCCTTAAAAATAACGCTAATTAAAAATAAATAGACTTTTATGTTTATAAGGTCAACCAACTAGTTTAGGGTTAGGGCCTTGAATTAGGTTAGAGAGGAAACTCTTCAAGGCCGTTAAATCAAACATACAAGTATGAGTTAGGGAGTGTAGAAGTCCAATAACATGGAAGTTATTCGGGACCCCCCTCTAACACAGGGGCTAAACACAAGGTCGCATGCAGAAAGGTAGCGGAGATAACCCCTCCAAAGCCGGACCAAGTGTAGTGGAGAATGCATATAGAGGGCTTATCTTGGGAATCCGTTGATCTCATTTGCCACGAAGATTTGTGGGTCTCGAATACGTTTGAGGTCCTCATTCGTCTTCCAGAACACTTGATTTTGATACCCTTGATAGGTTTCGATCTTGATACCCTACTCATTGCGGTCTACCCGACTGTCGACTGTACCCGCCTAGTGACTGTTCATGTGCTAGCAACCTAGTTGCCTTTATTTTAGGGACTTACACACGTGACTGTGGGGGTATACCGTGTTACCTAGGGAAAACATAGAGCCATGCTTTGCAGAGTATACCCATAGGTTTCTTCCTTATTTGAGTTGCACTTGCATCGGTAAGTTGCTCTAGTGTTGGTTGGTGTAATTGTTCTTCCAACTTGTTAGTCGTTTGCTTGATTTTCCTTTAGGAACTTTTAGTGTGTGCTCTATGCTCCCTAATTTTCCATAGTGAGTTAGCCAACCATTGATTTGGGTCTATGACCTAGGTTGGTAGACCGCCCACTCCATTGGTCGTGAGGACTTTTCGGTTTTCCGCTTGGAAATGTGGTGCCACCTCTTTATAGGCATTTTTTTGATAACACTCGTTCACCAGAGTCTGTGTGTGAGACTTTTATGGACTTGAACCATCCCACAAGGAGAGAACCTATTCATAAGATCTTCATGGAAAAGGTTACTGCCGATTCCAACTGAGGAACCCCTTCACAAGGGGATTCTTGTGCTTTTCATTTCTTTGAAAATGTTGGTGTCCCTTTGATGGCCACTTTGTACATTCCTGGGTAGAATGTGGGATTACCGGTTTGGTTGGGTACCATTCCAAATGTCCCAAATTCTCTTGACACTTCTCAGTTAAGAACCTTAAGTCATGGGCACCCTATTGATGTTTCTTCATCAGCAAAGTCTTCTCCTCCTCCTTCTCCCACCTCTAGTGAAAGTACAGTTACTAGTAATCGAAAGTCTAAACGAAATAGAAAGAGGAAGAATAGGAAGAAGAAATCCCCAACCTCTGCGAGTCATGTTGGAGATAGGTTGACAACCTCTGCAAGTCATGTTGAATACCAACACCCAACCCCTGCAAGTTATGTTGGGAGCACTCACCCACCCTCTGCAAGTCATGATGGGGGGGAAATTCCAGTCACTGCTAATCATACTGGTAATAGGTATGTAGCCTCTGCAAGTCATGTTATCGACCCATCACTAACCTCTGCAAGTCATGTTGGAGATGTGCAACCAGCCACTGCTAGTCATGCTGGGGGCATTGATTCTGTTGAGAAACCTAGACGGATAGGATGTAAGCCTAAGTTCCCTTGTAAGCTTTGCAAAGGATATCACCTTACTAATTTGTGCCCTGGCCTTCCAGAGGTACGAAGATTGTGGTCCCTGTCTACAAGCTCTTCTGATTCTAAGTCTTCTGAGGTTTCCTCGTAATCTATTCAACCATTGGTTGAGAAAGTGGTCACATTGATGCAGTCATCGACTGATCCCACTCCTCTTTGGGGGGCTAAGGTGCCTTTATACCTTGTAGTCTCTCATCCTATTCATCCATTGGTTGAGAAAGTGGTCACGCTGATGCAGTCATCGGCTAATCCCACTCCTCTTTTTGGGGGTGAGGTGCCTTTATACCTTGTAGTCTCTCGGCCTATTCATCCATTGGTTGAGAAAGTGGTCACGCCGATGCAATCATCGACTAATCCCACTCCTCTTTTGGGGGGTGAGGTGCCTTTATACCTTGTAGTCTCTCAGTCTATTAAACCATTGGTTGAGAAAGTGGTCATGCCGATGTAGTCATCGGTTGATCCCACTCCTCTTTTGAGGGGTGAGGTGTTTTTAGACCATGTAGTCTCGCAGCCTATGCAGTCATTGGTTGAGAAAGTGGTCATGCTGTCACGATCTTCGGCTGATCCCACTCTTCTCTTGGAGAGTGTCGAGTCTACTAAAGTGGTCATGCCAATGCCATCTTCGGCTGATCCCACTCCTCTCTTGGGGAGTGAAGTGTCTACCGACTATGTTTTTAGCATTTTCAGTTTCATACTTTCATAACAAGGGGGCATTCTACTCGCTTTGAGAACACCCCCTCCAAGCCCTAGGATGGTTTCCTTTGATTGGAATGATCTTGTTGAGCCTCGTCTTCCTTATTATGCACCTTTTCAAATAAGGGTTGAATTTAATTCAACAAACATCTATCAATGTATTGTGGATGAAGGATCCTCTGCAAGTATTTTATCCTCCTCGGTTTGGAAAGTCTTGGGATCTCCTAATCTTATATCTGCTTCGCATGAGATTTTGGATTTTGACAGATGTCCTAGTGAATATTTGGGGGTTCTTCCTCAGTTACCTATCTCGTTGGGTGGGAATATTGTCCTTGTTGATGTTACAGTGGTGCAAGGCTCGTCAGATTTCAATATGCTTCTCGAGTGTGATTATGTATATGCTATGAAAGTTGTGGTGTCTACGCTCTTCTAGGTGATGCATTTCCATCAAAATGGAAGAATTGTCACTATCGACCAGCTGGCATCTGATAATCACCATCCTAATTCAACGTTATTTCAAACTACCCCTTTACATGTTCGTAGTGTTTGTGTAGACTCTACCTCACCACGAGTTAATTATGTGGCATCTTATCCTCGGTGTTCAATTGCTTCTGAGAAGGAACCTATGAAATCATGTTTTCCCTCTCGAGACTTGGTCTCAGCAATTGATCCATTGGTTTATCCAATGGGGGCATGGGAGCCCTTGTTTCCCCCTCTAGGTCCAAGTGATCTTGAGTCTCCTTCTGAGTTTGATCTCATTGTTTGTAGATCTACAAGATCTAATGCTTGTGATTCTTCATTGATAGACTCTGTTAGTCCTAGCCAGAACCTCCATCGTCATATGGAATATGGTCAATTTATTTCACCCTTTGGGACTGTCGACCCTTATTTGCATGATTTCTCAGATTTTGAATTGCTTTCAGACGAAGCTATCCTTGAAGCCATGACTACGGTTTCTATACCGAGGGAGGACTTACACCATGGTTTGTGTTTTCTTCCCTTTTGGGAGACTTTCCAAGTTGACTATCGAAGAGACTCTTGGTCTGAGCCTAATAGTGGGCTCTACTTGAACCAGTTTAATACATGAGTTGTAGCCCCCGAGGGTCTTCTTTTAAGCCCTTTTCAGACCCTCTAAAAATGAAAAGATTGTCGAGCGATCTTGTTGACCTTCACGCTTGCTAAACTGAAATTTGAAGTCACGTCTATCCGACAGTAGTTTATCCCTTTTTCAGTCTGGATTGTCAACTGTATGAACAAAGGTATACTCTAGGAGCCTCAGTTCCCTAGAAGAGTATTCTCAGGTATGATTTTAAACCTTTTTTGGGCCTAAGGGACTAACTTTATGAAAAAGAAACCCCCACAAAGTCCATAGTTAATCTCTTTTCAAACTCCCTAAAATTGAAAAGATCTTCGAGTGACCTTATTATTTCACACTCATTAAATTGGTCTAGAAGAACATTCTTGACAGAGTCCATAGTTAAGCTTTTTTCAGACTCCTTAAAAATGAAAAAATCACCGAGTGATCTTGTCTTTCTCACACTCATTAAAATGGTTTGAATAGACGTCTGGTTGGTGCTAGTTTACCCCTTTTTCGAGCCGACTAGACTATCTTCGAAAAAGGTACCCCAGTGGAGTCTCCTTTTACATTTTTTCAGACTCTCTAAATATGAAAAATCATCGAGGTTACCTTCTCTGGGCTCGTTAAAATTACATCGAAGGACGTTACCATTGTGTGTCTTATTAATCGTGTTTGCATACCTATGTCTTTGGCATAATGTCGGCTCCATGTTTCTCTCAAATGAACCATTTGAAGCATGCCTTATACGCAAGCCCTATAACACTTTGCCTCTGCATCTTGACACCTTTGGCCCATGGAGGATTTTTCCCAAGTGTCCTTTTCCTGCATATGTCCCTTTTCCTTGAGCATCCATGTGTTCCATGCGCTTGGAACTAGTATGTCTACAACACCCGATCCTCCTTTGTAATGTAGCATTCTTTTATTCTTTTTCAAGATTTCCAAAATTATTGAAAAAGACACAAAAAAAATCAAATATACCCCAAAAAGAGGAAGGGAAAAGTATTTTATTTTTATTGGTAGCACAATGAGTTGCCCTTGGACAAAGCACATCCTTCCATTTGTTCGTCAAGCCTTGGGATTTAATATGGCCTTAGGAAACTGTTCTCGCTACATAGAGTTATTTCCTCCTCCGTTTGGCTATTCTTCTAAACATATGGAGAGTTTGTAGTGCCTCCTGCATCGTGAACTTATGTCAAAATATCATTTTTCCTAAGTCTCATCTTATGTCGTGCTATTGTCCAAGGGAAGTTATTACCAATATTGAGTCGGCCCCCTCTACATATTGTCTCTATCCCCCATGCCCAAAATCCCAATCAAGTCTTTGTTCGAAATCCATGAAGCCCTCAACCTGATCATCAAAATCCTCTAGTCCATCCCTGAAAAGCCGTCGAGGACCTCTAGGTAGTGAAGTCGTACACTCATATTACACTCCTACCCGATTTGTGAAGATTTTGAAGTTGTTGCTCGAGCTCTGAAGGCCTCATCTCTAGCCATCAGGCCTTATTCGCTTCTTGAAAATGGATACTATGTATGTATATCTTTTTTATTTCGAGATGTATATCCACTGTGTATTTCTCGCGACTACACTTTATATAGTTATATGACATGGATCTACAGTGTATTTGATTGGTAGCCATGATTTTATTTCATTCCGAGCATGGGTATGCCCACCTCAGTGAGACAATTTTTATTTTGCAGATGGTACCTCTCGAACTCCGGTTCCTAGGCTCACTTGTTTGGTACGTTAGTGAAGATTGATAATTGTATTTCGGCCATCATATGCTCTTCTAACTTCACACATTAGGGGGCATCTGTTATAACCCTAAATTGCACTAGACATGCTTACTTCGCATCAAGCCATCTCATTTGACTTCTTTTCCAAGCCACTACTAAACAACTTCTTAAAAAACACTCTTTTTGAAGGCATACGTGCCTTGCTCCACTACTGCATGCGTGTGTACACTGGTTGACCCACTATAGCCCATGTATACCTAAAAAGCATGAAAAATGGAAAGTTGCAGATGGAACACATAGTTCTGGGTAAGTTAACTAAACCAACTGACCGTCCATAGCCGGTCACTTGACCAAATACCTATCCCTTTCTAGCCTATAAAAGAAGGGGTAGGGGTCCCATTTGGAAGGAGGAAAATCATAGCAAAGAAACTATACCCGATTTAGTATTCCCCTTGCCCCAACCTTTTGCAACTATTGTGTGAAGAGAAGCATATACAAAAGCAGTTGGAGCACAATTGAAGAGGAGCCCAGGACCAGATTCGAGGAGCAATGGTCGATCTCACTATTGTAAGGTTACTCTTGTGAGATTAATAAAAGAAGTACTTTTCCCTTCCTACCATATGAGATTGTCAATATTTAAATTTGATTATATTTTGATAGAATATCTAGCCCATTAGTTTATAGATCATATGCATGTGGAGTTCTTTGTTTGTCTTTTATGAATGCAGGTCAGCATTGGGAGGAGAGTTGCAGTCAAGGAGCAACCAAGGATTAAAGGGATCGACATCAAACATGGAAACTAAGGTACAATAACTTGATATCTTTAGCCTTGTATTTGCATCTGAATACTGGGATTTATGATTGGGATGTTGGTAAAAAGTAGGAGACTTTAGGTCATTTATGCATGCATGATAAAACCCTTAATGCTATAGTCCGTAGGAGGGATTTCCCACCCACAACAATAATGATTTTGTGTCTAAATTTAAGAAGCTATTATTTGGGGAAGATACTTCTCGGATCTCATTGGATGCGTCAGCTTTTCTAAAAGGGAAATGAATTCTTGAAAAAATGGATGATTACAATATCATTAGGGTTTTATGTTCTAACAAAAAACCCATCTTTCTTCTATATTATATATCTGATAAATTGTTTATTATTGAAATGGATAGACAATGCAAATTCTAGTTTCACACCTTTTTTGAGAAAAGAAAAAAACAATTCATACCTCTTCCTTGAAAAGTTGGTGAAATTATTTTCAGAAGAAATTCGAAGATCGAAAAATATGCTTCCTATTTTGACCATTCCAACTTGAGATATGCAGAAGAAATCATGGGGTTTGACCCCAATCATCTTTTTTACAATAATTTGAATTCGGTCAGGCTCAAACCTACACTCATAAATTCATTTGTAAGAGAAGAAGAGGAGAATGATAGCCATGATCCTAATATTCAAGAAGCTAACAAAGATTTCAGCGATATAGAAACTATCATAAGTACCAAAAAACATCACAAGGACAGATGTAAGACGTCAAATGATAAGACTGTTCAATCGCCCGATGTTTCTCGAAGAAGTTTTCTACCCAAGATAAACCCTCATCCTGGGACATCACAACAAAGAAAAATATAGAGTAATAATTCAGGGGATGATGAAGAAAGAAACCCTCATCAGGGGAACTTAGAGAACCCCCACAAGTTAAAGATTAAAAGAAAAAGAACTAATTCACAGCAAGAGGGAGGAGAAACACATGCAACTAAACATGATTTATTACTGGATAATATGGACCTAGATGTGGATATCGAGAATATCACCTTCCCAGATGAAAAAGAACATTCTATGGTCCACAATGAGATATTTTCTGATAAAGAGAATGTTGTTGTATAAAATTCCTCATTCGACAGAGATTCTAAGAAATTGGTCTTTGAAAGAACCATGGAGATTAAAAGTGGAAAGTTGTGGTATACCATTGATACAATGAACATGTTGACTTCTAGATTTTCGTCCATTCATAAAGTTACATGGGATGTGTTATCCCCGATTTCTAGGGATAACTAGGAGATCATGTCTCGAGGCCCACAGATCCTAAACATGGAATACTGAGAGAAGGATTGACCTGAGCATGGCCCTGGAGGTTCCATTCTTTTCTTCTTCTGTTGGATTCGTCTTGTCAGCAGTAGTAGCATCCATCACCATCAGCTTGGTCTTGTATCAGAAAAGGCTCTTGCTCCATGAGGTAATTGGTCCAGGTATCATGGTATGTGTCATTTTTTATCATTATAACCTTTAGATATATGCATATTACTCCTTTTATTTCTAACAACTACTTGGATATTACATTGAACCACTTGACCATTGTTGAGGGGATTGACAAGGTGTCCTAGCAAGCCTATACCCATAGGTTTTGGTTTTCCACTAGGGGGATTTATGAAGAGCCATCATCTGCTCCCTTCATATCATCATTTTTTCATCTTATCTCCCACTCATCTGTCCCATTCCCCTAGTCTGAGCATTAGGATGATCTGTTTGTAGGGTTGCACCTTATCTCATGGGAAGAAGGGGCTAAAGGCCCAGAAGGTAAAAGCAGCTGGTAAAAGATAAAATCCATAAAAATGAAACCTCGAGATGCCTCGCCCAGGGATCCCCAAGAAGGCAATAAACAACCTCTCAGCAAGAAACAAGAGGGACCCAAAGAGAAATAAAAAAAACAAGACCTATCCAAGAGGATAGGGGGTCTCATCATGAGCCAACCTATTATGTTCATGGGTACCTAACATCGTGACATTGCCACTATCTAGTTACCATGCCAGGGCAGTGACCTTTGGTTGCATGGCCAAGGGAACGTGGGGTCTCATCACGAGATAGCCTTATCATCTCTGTGAAAGTGCTTGTGGGTAACATTGTCAGCTCTAGTCACCATGCCAAGGAAGTGTCCTCTAGTTAGTCCTTGAAATAAAAAGAAGAAAAAGAAAATAAAGAAAAGAAAGAATAAAGGCAATAAAGGGCTTGGAAAAAATTGCATCCATGACGGGTACAGCTCGCCTTCTACAAAGGCACCCACAGGTAATATCATGCATCCCTGTCTTTCACTCTACCCGTATGTCTGGACATCCGTTATCCACATCACCTCGTTCTACATGGTTTGGATGATACCCCTTGGAGACTTTCCTTTCCTTATGGATACTAGCCCAATAGGGTGTCTTGTCTTTTTCTTCAGCCTTGCATTGTAGGTCTTTGTAATATCTTTGAGCTATTGGATGATATATCAGGGTTTTTATGCACATGTCTGGTAATATTAATGATGAGACGTTATTAACATTGCTATGATCCCTATGACTAATGAGCCCATGGAGGGAAAATTTTTTGATGTGCGGGACCATGCCTAATGGACAAGTACCACGTGGACCGGTACACATGGAGAGATGATTAGTTCAGATCTCCATGTGAATGAAGATCCCATCAGATGGTTACTAAGACCCCATCAGGGGCAGAGACAGGACAGTGCTTGATTAAGACTTTGCACCTGAGAAGAAGAAGGATGTTCCATCAGGGACACTTTGGCTAAGCCAGACCTAGGGGGATTCACCCACTTGCAGTGGAACATTAACCCCAGATGACCCAGGAAGTCACCAGGAGGCTTTTGATGTCATCATGAGCATATGGCAGATGGACAGGGTTGTTGGCACGTGTGGCATCTTGGAAGATCCCAAGGAGGGCTAATGTCTGGCTTCTGGATGCTGCACTGACCCGAAAAAGGCCTAACGTCTCCCTCAGGAGGGCTTGACGTCTCATCTTTTTCTCATTTAGGATTTTAAAAGAACATTTAATGTAAAAACAATATGATTTTTGTTTAAAGCCTTGTCAGCTAATTTTATGACCTAAAATTTAATTGAAGGTCATGATACAGTATATATTGAGGCGGTTTTCCCTCATTTTGACATAACACATAACTCACTCTCTTGTGAGGTCTGATTTTTGTGCCCTAGTTGGGGTATTTCATCTTTTAAGTGAGGTGCACTTGTTGAAGGAAGGATTTTCTTGGCATATTTGGCATTTCTCCTGAAGGAAGGTTTACAACTAGGGTTTGCATTGCTATTTCTTCATGATATGTAAGTGTATTTTCTGCAAAACTTCTTAATTGAATGGTTGTAGACTTGTATTCTTGCATTTATTATAAATTTGTTGATTTAAAACCCTAGGTGACAAGCACACAAGTAGGTCCTTATTTCATGTCCCCTAAAAGAGAAATATTCAGCCATTGAAGAAGGAAGGAAGAGCTTAGCCTTTGCTACACTCTTTTCACTTTTTCCCTTGTGCTAGCCATGATTTTTTAAAGGTTAAGAGGGAGGGGATGTCCCAGGCGTAGGTTATCTACACCTAGGGCTGTCCATCTTCTAGGGTTTGGTGATAGAGCCTTGCCATTGCAACACTCTCCCTCACCTCACTCTCTTCTTTTAACTTATCTTTTATGCTAGCCATTTTTCCAAGTTTGACCTAAGGAAGGAGGAAAGAGCACGAGGCCTTGCTTAATCAACACCAGAGTGAGCCTCTTTCCCCTAGGGTTTTGATTCTAGGGCCCTGCCATTGCAACACTCTAGAACCCTTCCCTCTTGTCCTTAGCCTTTTTATCCCTTCAAATTTGCCTCCTCTCCTTAATTGACTCCATCTACCCCTAGGCACTGATCTTAGATCCACAACATTGAAGTGATAGTGCTCAAACAACTTCTTAAAACTTTTAAATTTGAAACCCCAACTAACTAGCTAACCCTAACTAGGCTGAAGTCATACTTGGTTATTCCATCTTGATGCAACACTTTTTGTTGATAAGCAATTAGATGATGGTTAAGAGCATTTATTGAGTAAAGGATTGATTAAATAAATTGTTGGCTACATCATTTCAGTATTTATTGATGAATTGATATTTCTCCACTGCTATATTGATAAATGTTGACCTCATTGATATCTAATGTTTTAATTGCTTACATATTGATGTCAGATAGTTATATGAAGTACTAACCTACTGAATTATAGTTTGCATATATATTGTTTTGCTATTGTCTTGTTCTGGGTAGGTGTTCTCATTTGGGAATACACTTCTTTATTGGTTGTTTAGCCAGACTGTCTGACCTTGGTGGTAACCTGTGAGGAGAAACTTTTTCTTTGACCTTTACATTTTGGCCTCTTCAAACCCCTGGTTACCGAGGATGTCTCCCTTGGCTAACCTCCCTAAATAGAAATAACCTCCACATTGTGGTGACATTGGGTGGGGTAGGTTCCTGTTACGCCAGTTTGGCCTCTATCCTCTAGCCTTTTGGCCTAGCTACAAACTGTGCGATAATAGGATGCACTAGATTTTTCAATTACCAATATGGAGGAATAAAATGCTCGATTGAAAGAGAAAATTAAGGAATTGGAAGCAAATCTCATGCCTCCACCTATTCTAGCTTCCCCCATTGCCATGATTCGGCCTGAGAAGTTTTTTCAAGAAACCCCAGAGTCAAGTGCTAGAGTAAAAGGAATTTCAAGCTTGATTATTGCAACTCAACATTTTTTTGAGGAGAACATAAAGAAAATAATGTCTTTGATTTTAGATTTATGGAATTTAGAAAAAATCTTTGCCTCTATAGGCCTCATAATTCAAAACACCTGAGAATATTTGAATCCAGATCTAAAAAATGATGAAGGTTTTTATATAGATGGAGTTGTGATGTTTGTAGTGAAGGCTTCATCAATGACGGCGCATATGAGAAAGAAAGAAGATTTACCTTCCCTGAGCTGCATCAAGCAACTAAAGGCCTGTTGGATTGAAAGAATCTATGTATTGAAGGGATTGCCAACTCAATTGATTGTTTTTTCAAGAAGGAAGACAACAACATACTAAAAAATCTTAACTTAGATATCGTTGGTACCAATATTGAAGTCTTGGACCCTAAGTTTATATCAAATTCAATGCTCATGACTCGAGAACAATTCAAAGAGAAAATTGAAGAATTAAAGAAGGCATCAGCTGAAAATTTTGACACTATGATTGATTTCACACATGATGATATTGACAGTTGGCTTGTTGAGTATACCAATAAAAATGACGATATTGAGAATACATTGCAAAATTTATCTATTGATCATAGAGAAATCAAAACTAAGCTATTTAATATTAAATTAAAACAAGTAGTGGTTGTTGCCCCATTAAGAAATTATATTCAAGAATGGTTAAAAAACTCAATTTCCAAGATTTATGAAATACCAGCAAAAGCAATTACAACTGACAATCTAACCACAACAAGCAAGGGTACAAAAGAAACAACAATAAGCAAATGAAATAACATGAGATTCCATCATAATTCTATTGTTCGTGATCCTTCCATGTTCCTCTTTCTTCTTCATACTTTCTTGTACATGTTTGCTTTATGCTCTGCGAGAGCCACAATCCCAGTCCTTTGGACAAACGCCTTAATTTCAATGCACTGTAACATACATTATTATTTTTGATAAATCCCAGAGAACTAATTCAGGATCAATTTGATCCAGCTAGATATCGGTGCCCACCCACCTTTTCCAAATGGATCAAAACAACTTTTTGGCAATTTTGGCAATTTACTATTTTTAGCAGTTTTTTTTGGGTCCTGAACTTCCGGGGCCATTTTGAGGCCCTAAATGATGTTTTTTTGGGTATGTTGCTCTTGCAAAATTAAATCTACAATGCTATTTTTTCTCAAGCGCTGTAGGCCTCAGATAGATCTTTCCAACGAGCTATCGTGCACCCTAAACGAAGATCGTATGCAAAAGTTACGACCCTGGGAAGTTGATGTACTAACTTACCCAAACGGAGCCCACATGACTTTTGGCGCTTCATCTGCTAGGGTTAGGTTTTTGGATGTCTAGGACTTTTGGCATTCCCATTTATTACAAAATGGCCTTCAAAGCCTCATTGTAACCATCTTCTTGCGAATGCGAGTAGCCGTCACATCTCTTCTCAGAGATAAGCTGCCACCATTCTAGCGAGTCTTTCACTCTGTATTTTTACAGT
>JZKD02S0262624.1:537541-550035 GCA_000966675.3 Picea glauca
TGAATGGACAATCTTCTTTTATTTTGAATGTGATTGAAATCTTTATTTTTTCTATGAAGGATGCGAGGAAATTTTTATTTTCTGTAATGTGTGATGTTTGATATTCCTGGTCCACTTCTCAAGAATTCTCTTTTATAAATATTCTTTTACTTTTCAACATTTTGATTTCTCTTTAGCATTAAAGATTAGACTATATTATGTGATGTGGTCCCATATTATTCATGATTTGAAATTACAAAGAATATCTTAAGACAAAGAGGAGTACCACCTCTTTAAAAATGCAGGAGGATTCACATCCTCGTGAGGTTGTTGTTTCAGTCCTGACGGATTCAAGTGTCAACAAGTACATAAAATGGAAGATAAATTGGCCTTTATCAAGAATAATAGATCCTAATAACACTATAATTTTCCATTGCCTCAAAACTTCCCCTTTTATCTAGAAAATTTGTCTCTTACAAAGAACCTCTTGAAGCACCATCTTCGAACATGAGATTCTTAAAAGAGGAAATGGATGAATTATATACTTCATAAAAATGATACATTGTGTTCAACTTCCACAAATCAAGGTACCATGTATGAATTGGGTCTAACTTGCAGTTAACCTATTTTGCTAAATGGAGTCCTTTAAATACATGAAAATATGTGATAGAAAATATCAAATATGCATACATATGAAACCTGTTGTTCTTATTAAAATTTGACAATTGGAGTTACATTTCAAAAGAAATAATTTTTGACCAGTCGAAAATCACTTTCTTATGGATAGAAAAGTATAAAATTGAAATATCTAAATGAGGAACTATAGAAGTTGATTCTTGTCCAACAACCCTAGCAAAGAGCCCTGCCATTTCTTGATAAGGTTTTCTTAGATGACTAACCTATATGGTTGATAAATCTTCTGGCATCGTCGCATGATCTTCCAAATATTTTTGCAATAGGTCCCAACCACCATTTCTAGTCTTCAGGAACTCTTTAGCTTCATCGAATTTGAAAGTCATTGTTGGCTTCGGTAACCTGAACATTTTCTTGAAAGTTGAAGGTGCCAGAGAAATTGAGGATTGTCCTTGCAACTAAATGATTCTCAGTTTTTTTCTCATATTTGTCTATATACCATGAAACCAACTCTATAGCATCAAAAAAATTTGAAACACACCTTGCTTTGGAAATTCCTGATGTCCAAATATCATTAACATTTCTTTCTTGAAGCAACAATGTAGAATAATATTTGTATGCTCTGGACCAATGATCTTTTGGATCTTCCCGTGTGAATGTGTTAAGAGTATCTCCACAAAATCTCTCTTTCCTTCTTGCCATCATGCTTAGGGAGTTGGAAAATTATGTACATTCTTTTGGAATGTTAATACCAAAGCAATTTTTTTTACATAACTTACCTTGAAGCTCTTTTTTCGAAAGGATGATTAGGGTGAATTTAATTTGAATTTATTGAAAATTAAATCGAGAAAGTGGCCATTAATAATGACCCTTTGATACTCGACCAATTTTTACTTTCCATAATATTTTCATTTAAAATTACTTGGGTAATGTGACAAGAAGAAATGAGGATTCACCACGAAGTGGAGAAGATGTGGATGTAAAAGAAGAGAAAGTGGAGTAAGTATGAACCCGCAACCCTACAGTAAAATCTCAAAATATGACTAGGTGTCTCAAAGAAGACAAACAGAGAGGATGGAAAAATATTTCTTAAGAATCATGATATGATCTTTGCTCCATGGTAAAGGGTTGAACTAGATAAATATTGAAGTGTCGAGAGAGAGAGAAAGGTGAAGTCTAAAAAATAACTAAGTATTGTGAAGAAGATAGATGAACTAATTGTCATGAGATGAATGAGTAAATTCAAACCTGCGATGAAAATTATAAAAAGTTCTAAGTATGGTATAAAATGAGGATGGCGGAACTAGGTAGTGCATTCTGGTGATGACAAAATTTTGGAATTACAAGAGAATATGTGATGAACCCACAAGATAATTCAAAGTGATCTAAGTATCGATGCATTAGGGTTATGGTGGAACCCAACGGTGCACTTTGGGGGGAGAGAAAATTATAACAAGACTCATGAACCCACTATAAAGTGGAAAAACTTCTAAGTGTAGAAACACAACATACAAGAGAGATATTTATAAATGACCAAGCATATTTTAGGATCAATACCTGGCTCCAAATATGGGATAGAAACCCCCTATGGGTTACTAAGAATCCATAATATCAACCATTGGGTATGAATTCAATATGAATAAAGAAATTGAAAAATATGTCATGGGAAATAAAACTATGTACAAAATGTACAGAATGAGACTGGAAATTTTCAAGAGAATAAATTTTTGAGATGTTGCATGTTGACTGGAAACATTTTCATTGTCCCTTTCATATCTTTTAGCAAATAAGAATTGTATCCAAGAAATTTTTCAATAATTTATGGACCAACCCATAATGCTTCAAAATTTGTATGGAGAGATGATTTTTCCTTGGCTTTGTTCCACAATAATACTAACTCCCCATTTTGAAAGTCTTTGGCTGAGGTGAATTGATCAAAATTATTCTTGATGACCTGTTGTATTTGTGTCATTTTCCTTAATTTTATTTATTTGTTCTTCTGATTACATCAACTGGTCATGTATTCTTTACAAAGGAGAGACTTCTTCTAAATATTCAATGTTCACAGCGTATGCTAGAGCGTTCAATTCTAGGTGAATGGGAATTTTGTCTTCTTTTCCATATATGAGGGTATATGGAGATGTTTCAGTGATATCCTTTAGTGTTAGTTAGATGGCATGTAACATCCCCAACCACCTAGGACAGGCCATGCTACTCCATAAAACAATCTTACTAAGATCTGAGACCATAATGTGACATCCCCAACCACCTGCGAGGATATGCTACGGAAAAATTATAAATTGTATACGAACTTATAAAAATATACAAATAATTTGGACAAATTCCTAGAATCATGCAAAAATAATAGTAAAAAAATATACATGCAGCATACATAGGAAAAACCCATAAACATAAACACATGTATAGATACACAACATGTAAATTAACACACAATTGATACTTATATTTTATAGAATACGACCAACTGCGTGTAGACCTTCCATGATCCTCCCAGCCTTAGACCACATTGCTCAAAACTCTCAACAGTGGGTCACCCCCGAGCTAGGACTAAACCCCACCCGGGTAAAGGGATTCCTAGCTAGGTTGATATGTCTCAAACAATAGGAAAAACTCTGTCAGGTGCCAAATCAAACTAACAACATGTAGTCTCTCATTCCCCACATGCCTATCCCACACCAGGAAGTGTCCCCCTTCTCTGCTCAATGGTCCTTCGACTGTCCACTTCCTTTCCAGGGCTTCAAAAACAGGTCGAACATGAAATCTCAAAGCACTATAGTTGTAGTTGGGCCCCCTCATGAAATCAATTCCCAACAATTCTCTCACCTAGAGAGAGTTTCTCACGGGCCCGACAACCTGCCTCTTCAATCCATGGGCATGAAAACCCGCCTCTTCAATCCATGGGTCTGAAAACCTACTTCTTCAGTCTAGTGCTTAAGTCAACTAGGTACAGGTGAAGGCAACATCAACTTTTAGGGTAAATTCCAGGTGATGGAAACAAGTTCCTTTGGGTAATGTGCAGTACTGGCTCGGGTAAGGTACAATACTTACCGAGGTAAGGTGCATGGATCTGCTCATAACAGGAAGTAAGAGTTACTGTTGAAGGTGTGCATGATGCATGGAGAGGTCTGAATAATGGAGCAAATGGTTGAATCCAATGGCAGAATCCCCCCTCATGCACTAAGTCGATGCATTTTGTATGCCTGTCCCTTTCCCTTCCTAGTGGATTTTATTCCCCCATACTCTTTATCATGGTTGGTCTACATGCAGTGATGTATTTTATTAATGATATGATTGTTTACATATACACAAATAGGATCACTAGCCTTTAGTATCTAGTATCTCCGACCTAATAATTATGTAAGCCTTCTGGCTTATAATAAATTGACTCACCAACCTATAAAACATATTTACATTCACATTTACAATTGGGGTTCAACCTAGGGGTATTACATGGCCCATAATGCATCAATTAGTTTTGTATGCCAATTCCTCTAATTCACTGCAATTGTATTTTTAAGATCTGGATCAAAGTTTTATTTGTTGACTCTGCCAAACCATTTCCTTGAGGACAATAGTTTGATGATTACCCCATCATGATGCAAAATTCCCCAGAAAATTTGGTGAAATTTGATTCGATGAATATTGACCCATTGTCAGTTATAAAAAAAAATTGGCACTCTGAATCTTGATAGAATATTTTCTTTAAGGAAATTAATAATCTCTTCAAAATATTCCTTTTGAGAGCTACAACCTCTTTCCATTTGATAAAATAATCAATTTTAGTGAGGATATATGAATGGTCCTTACTGGACTTTGGATTGATTGGTCCAATGGCATCTAGTCCCCATTGCGTAAATGGTTCTCAATTGTTATAGGCTTCAAGGGAATTGCTGCTCTTTTCATTTTTCCAAAGAATGTTTGGCAAGAAATTCATTTCCTAATCATAGGATATGAGTCTTTGAAAATAGTAGGCCAATAATATCGAGCTCTCATAATTCTATGTGCAATAGTTGTAGGTGAAAAATGTCCGCCACAAACACCTTCGTGAAATTTTTGAAGCACATTTTGAGATTTTATTGAATCAATACATCTCAACAACATTCCATCAAAATTTCTGTAAAACAAGACTTCAACAACTAGTACATATTGATTTGCTTTCATTTTTAATGCCTTTATTTATTTCAAAGACATGCCATTTGGAAATTGACCATATTTGAGATAAAAGATAATATCTTTGTACCATTCTGATGAAGATGACGAAAACCCTGCTAAAATAGAAATGTCTCCATTTACTACCTCAATCCATGTCATCAACTTACATAACCCTTTCCCTCTTACCAATTTTAATTGCTTGATCTCAATGTCATATTCTTGAATCTTAACAAGCTAGTTTTCCCATTTTCCTTCTATCAACTGTTGATTTATCAACCTCTTCACTAGAGAGGTTGGTATGTAGGCTATCACATGTGATGAAAAAACATAAGTCCTGAAATGTGCCACTTCTTTGACTAAGGAGAGAGTCTGCTTCTCTATCTCTGAATATTTCAATTCGTAATCATGTAAAGTCTTTCTCACGAAACTTATTGGAAATTCTTCACCTTTGAGATTTATTTGTGTGAGTATTGAGGCAATGGTTTCATTTGAAGAAAAATAATATATTCTAAAATCTTGATCAAAGTTAGGACTGACAAATACTAGATACATGGTGATTTCATGTTTAATCCTGGTGAATGTTGCCTGAATCTCCTGAGTCCTTTCAAATTTCTGATCTTTTTTCGATAACAAGTTAATGGGTTTTACAATATTTGCATAATTTGGAACAAATCTATGCTCAAAGTTTATATTTCCAAAGAAATATTGGACTCCTTTTCTATATGTAGGGGTATTCAATTCGTTGATGGCCTTAATTATTTTTGGATTGACATAGATCCCCCCCTTACTTACAATGTGTCCCAAAAATTTTCCCTCTGATACAACAAATAGAAACTTCTTTGGATTCATGGATATACCATACATTTTGAAATGCTAAAAGACTTCCCTCAAATGTTTAATGTGTTCTTCTCTAATCTTTGAGTGGATGGTTAAGTCATCTTGGTAATCAACCATGAAATTTTCAATCAAATATTTAAATGCATGATCCATTTCTCTTTGGAAAGTTACTCCAAGATTCTTTAGCCCAAAAGGAATGAAAATATATGCATATGTTTCCCAAGGTGTGACAAAAACATTTTTTGGTTTGTCCTCTTCAACAACCAAGACCTAGTTGTATCCAAAAAAACCATCAAGCATGGACATCAGTGCTGAACCAGTCACTTGTTTTAGTAACATCTCCATGTTTGGAAGTGGATAGTTGTATTTGATGTTTTCTTTGTTTAAATATCTTAAATCCATGCAAAGGTGAATTTCTCCACTCTTGTTTCTTACTACCAATGTATTTGAAAACCATTCATAATGTCTTATGGGAACAATTATTCCATCCTTTTTTAATATTTTCAACTCATTCCTTACCAAGGGATTCAACTTTGGATTGATTATTCTTAATTTCTACTTTATAGGTTTTTCCCCTTCTTTAAGGAGTATGATGTGATGAAATATGGACTTATCATATTCTTTTATTCCATCATACACACATGCCAAAACATCATAAAACTCTTTAAACAAAGAAGCATATTGATCAATTTCTTGTTGTGTGCAACTAACGCCAAGGTTTACAAATTTTGGACAATCATACATGCCAATGTTTATATTTTGGGTTTCTTGCACTTTTTTGATAGATGTATCCTCTTTTGTATCTTGAAATTTTTGTTTAATCATATCTTGTGAAAATAAATTCAAACTCAATACAATATTTTGAAATAGATGCATGATTCTGATCATCCAGGATTTCAAAATTGTCATTTGAATCAACAAGAAATTCAGCCAATAATTCATCATTGTCAAAAACTTGCAAGTATTCTTGGTTGTCGGGAACTGAAGGCCTAAATATTCTCTTTACATGGAATTTATTTTGACTATGAAGATCATCTAGATTGAAAAGGGATGCAACAACCTCTAGTGAGTCAGCCTTCTAATTTTTATCTCTTGAGATGAAAGAAATGTTAAAAGAATTGAAAGAGTGCATAAGTTCCACTACTCTTTTTGCATAAGGATTAAGATTCTCTTTCTTTATTTTGTATTTCTTATTGATATAATTTATGACTAGTTCGGAGTTTCCAATCACTATCAAATTTTCAACTTTCATTCGTAAAGCTAGATTCATCCCATGTATCAATGCTTCATATTCAACCTCATTATTTGTGCATGGGAATTCAAGTCTGATTGTGTGTGGATATATGACTGATTGCAGACTCTTAAAAAAAATCCCACTCCATTTGCATATTTGGAGCATGCGCCATCGAAATACATCTTCCAAAAACCTTGAAATAAATTCTCCTCTTCTTTCTCTAGAGGGTTGACTTGCTCAGGACTGAGAATTTCATAGTTTCCATTTCTTGCATCTATATAATTTTCCATCATTTCATTTTCTTTCTTTCTGAAAAGATATTGGCTTTCTAGGCTCTCTAGGAATTCTATCCATTGTTCTATCTTTGTTGGGAAACATCATGCAACTTTTGTCGTTCATTATGTATCTTCCAATCATTGAGGACCAATATCTTCCTAGAGAAAATATGTATGATGGATTCAAGTCTACCACTATAATGGTAAAGACTGTTGTGATATGTGGTGTTGCAGTTATCCCTGCACAAAAATATTTAATCTACTCGTAAGCTGGGACTTTTCTTGAGTCAATTGCATAGATGCTTTCACCGGTCTCGTAATATTTAGTACATCCCATCCCGAGTGCCTCCATGACTGATAGGGGCATAATTTTATTGGTCGTTCCACTATATATCAAATAATTATTCAATAAAATATCATGGTTCTTTATAGTTATATATAATGGTGGAATCTTTCCCCTTTGCTTGATTGGTGTAGAATTTTGTGGTTGCCTGGAATTAGTAACAACAACTTCTATTCTATTTCTCTATTCATCGAGAATCTTCAAAATATTCTCTCTTTGTTGTGGAATTTTAACCACTTCCATGAAAGGAAAAGTGATTCTCAATTTAATCAAATCATCTATCACATTATAAGTCATTTGTTGTGTATTCTTTGCCTAGTTTGAAACTATTTTTTGCTTTGATGTTTCTCCAACATTTGTTTTTGTCTTTTCTTTTTATTTTTTGACAAATTCTTTTGATTTGAATATATTGGCGTGTGCTCTCGTTTTCACAACATTTTATAGGGGAATATCATTTTCTTCTTATTCATCAAAAATATAAAAGGATGATTCCCCTTCACCTGTTTGAACTAATTCAAGAATCTCATCTTGAATTTCATCAGCTTCTTGATCGTAATTTTTGAAATTTTATTCTTCAAAAATTTCCTCCATTACAAAAACATTATGCTTTGGCACTCCAGGTGCCCTTTTCCTATGCTATTCATCTCCATATTGTCTCATTCTTTGTTCTTGAATGGGGTTTCTGATTTGTTCTTGAGCAGGGATTCTTGGATTTTGATTTGCAAGAACAAAATTTTCACCTCTCCTTAATGTTGTTAGGCCATCCTGCATCTGTCGAATTGTTCTATTTATTTGAGCTATTTCTAATCTTTTCTTTTTTTCTTGAGTTGTGTCTCGATCATTTTTCACATTACGGATGATTCCATAAAGGATTCCTTCACCGACTCCTCTATTTTCAACATTCATTGTTCCCCGATTTTCAACATTCCTTGAGGTTGATGCTCCTTGATTTGAGATAGAAAGAGTATTCATTTGCCTTTGAAATTTTCCAAGGATAATCTTAGGGTCAATATATTTTTCTAGCATGATTTCTTCCATCTCTGTTTCTTTATGCATAGCTCCATCTAAGTCTTCAATTTGTGAATACATGATAGAAAATTTTATATTTGAGGGAATTGCATTCTTATAACATCCAAGTATAACTAGAGTGTTTGATTTTTTCTCTTTTGGAAACTGATTTATTGTCTTGAAAAATATGAAGTTAAAATATTTGATCCTTTCACCCTTTTTCAAACGAATTTGAGTAAATTGTGTGAGCAAAGTATGATATTCTACTGGGGGCACATACATGGTCATGAAAATAGTCTCCAAATCTTCAAATGATGAAATTGATTGTGTAGGAAGAGACATATACCATTCATAGGCCACGCCTATCAATGTCTGAAGAAAACGTTTGACCATTATGTCATCATGTTCTACTAAATGAATTTCACACGTATTCAAAAACAAATCCATATGTCTTTTTGGATCCATCACTCCATCTTCTAGAAATACTGGCAAGACTCCTTGTGAAAGAGTTGGAAATTGATGTTGTTCTCCTTGAAGATTGAGTGGGCTATTTCTAACCCTTCTTCATGGGATTCTTTGTCTTTCATTTCTGTCTTCATGATTCTCGAGGATCTCATTTCTTTCTTTTTTGTCACCCATTATTGGAGTTTCTCTTATCTCGATGGTGTAACTTTCACTAACTTCTGGAATTTTAAGTTGTTTGCTCTTGCTTCTTGTTATTGGTCCCTTGTATGATTCCAACATTTAATTTCTATATTGTCTTCTTTTTCTTCTTGTGATTCATCTTTCTTCTTCATGGGTGAGGGTTTCCCATGATCTTTCAATCTCTTCTCAACTTCCTAATATTGATAACACCAAATTATACAATTGATGTAGAACGCTCGTTTGATTTGCAAGACCAATTTGGAATTGGGTTGATTTGGCTGAAGTTGAGTCATTAGAATTGTGTATTGTGAAACCATCCTTTTTTTATCCTGAAGAGAGTTGCCAATTTTTTTTATGTTTATGTCAATTAAGGTCCAAACAACAACCTCATGAGGATATGAATACCCCCATGTGTTTTTATAGAGGTTTTACTCCTTTGTATTTTCTTAAAGATAAATCTTGAATATCTTGGGATTGTATTATCAAAATGGGAGATTACTAAACAATAACCCCAATCTTTATCACTCAATAAAAAAGTAAAATATTGTTGATTTAAAATAATATATATTCACAAAAGAATTCTTGAGAAGAGAACAAAGAATCTCCACTCATAAAAAAATTAATATATTCAAAAATATTGTATAGAAATAAATAACAGTTACAGGAAATATAATATGATTCTCACATCCATCATAGTAATCATAATTTTTTATCACATTCAAAGGAAAGAAAGATAAAGGCCCACAATTAAGAGAACTTTAAAAGAGTTTTTTCATTCAAAATGGGAAAAATTATGATAGGTAAACTTTAAATATCTTATGTTGAAAACTCATAGTTCAAAGATATCATTAAAGTTTAACCCCAAAATAGTTCTCTAGGATTTAAAAAAATAAATATAGTATTTAATAGTCTGAAAATAAAATTCATTCATCCAGAATGGACTAGGATTGGGCTCCCATGGACCATAAAATGAAAATAAGGAATGAGGTTGAACCTGGAAGGAAGACAAATAGAAGTGATAAAAAATTAGTTATGTTTTTCTTAGGAAAGATACACACAACTGGATGATTCTTGAACGATAAGGGAAAATAATTAAGAAGGATGTGATCAATTTACTCACTTTGATGGATCTCTCTCATGATTATTTTTTTTTCTATGTTATTCTTGTATTCTCTTTGATTGCAGTTACATGACCAATACCAACCACCTCTATCTGATCTTCTTCAATTTATTTGATTAAATATTGATTTAACCAATTTTTGATGCATTCCCTCATAGGTGCGACGGTTATCTCCTATTTGAATTTAATATCAAAAAATGTACTTTATGAATATCTTTGTTACCCATGATTTTGGTCATTGTGATGATGTATTAAGGATGGTGTACTCAGGCTCTTCATTAGAATCTTTTCCTGAGAAAAGTTACCTTCATCTCTCTCCAGAAAACATATTTTTGAGGAAGGTTCGTAGGTTGTCTATACATTTACCTGCGAGAATGCTTGATTCTCGTAGGCTACCTTAAGCCAGGGTGCGAGAAGTTTTCACTGTGTCTAACTGTTAGGGTGCGAACACTTTCTAAAGAAGGGAAAAAGGATGAATTCTCGAAGCTTCTAGAAGGGAATCTTCTAGAATAATGAGATGGCATTCGAATGGTTATCCAAGTACTGGCTTTCCTGATATTTTGGGATCATTCCTATCCAAGTAACTAATTCATTCTCTCCTATATATTGAGGGGATTCTCATGGAAAAGGTTGGAAGCAAACAAAGTTAAGAAGATATTGGAGAATTTGTGAAAGATTGTGTGAAGAAATGATGCTACAGCAGCTAGAGAACTCCAGCAAGGTTATCAAAGGTGGTTGATCTTCTTCATACAAGTGAGGAAGTGTGTGTGTCAGAGCTAAGGGCCATCGAAAGGAGGTTTGCAACATCAAGGCTCAGGTTGTAAGCTTTGCTTTCTATCAATATAATACAGTAATATGTCTCTTTCCCATAAAGCTGAGTTTACTTTATTGCATAATTCCTTGATCATATGCATAGATTAACTATTGAATAGATTAAGTTGTTTTCACTTCGATTGGTTTGAGTTGTCCTGGTCTGGACTGCACAAGAGCACTGGAGTGAAGCTAGTACAACAAAGACCCAAGGAAGAGATCATAAGGTATGCTCATGATTCTTGCCTCCTAGTTCATTCAACAATCTAAATCTAGTGAAAGAGTATTATTCTGTCTTGATTTGTTCTAGATCCAGGTGGATCTAGGGAGATCGGTTTGTGTCCGCACTTACGGATTTATCCTATAACAAAATTGGCGACTCCACTGGGGAACAATCCCATTTTTTGGTGGCTTTTTGTTTTTTTCTGTGGCCATTTGCTTTGGTTTCATTTTTCTCCTGTCCTATCAGTCTCTGAGTCTTCAGGATACCCTGATAGACCTTTTGAGTCTAGAAGCTTGTTGCAATTTTACTTCATTTTTCAAATTTTTTGGCATGTTAAGGAATTATCGCAGTGCGTTCCATTGCATCCTATGAGAACTGGTCAGGTTCGCACCCTGCTTATAGGGTTCAGTGCGAGGTGTTCGCACCTTGCTCAAAGGTTTCCTGCGAGAATCTTAGATTCTCGCACTGTGTTATACTGCTTGCCTGCGAATAGTCTTTTTCAAAAATTTTGAATTTGAGGTTTGGTCTTTTTGACTGCCCAGAATAGTTGGAATACCTCTTATGAGTTTCTTGGATCTTTGATTGATATAGTTCTTTCTTTTGTTTGCATGCTCAAACAATTTTAGGGTTTCAAGGTTTTTCTTGACTTTGGTGGCTTGACTTTCGTTTCTCAACCCTTCTTGATGAAACCATTCTCTCTGACTTCAGATTCTGAGTGTGTTTGAATTGTTGGGATCCAGTGATTGGTTGAAGGTTAAGTTTATTTGGTTTTTCTCATTTGCTTATTGGTTTGAAAGCACATTTTCATTTGCATTGAGAAGACTATTTGGTTTGTTTTTTGTTTTTGCTTTCGTTGAAAGAGTTGATTGGGTGTTATTGCTTGTTTCTTTGCGATTTGATTTTCTACTCTCTCATTGATATAGTGCGAGTTCTTTTTGAAAAGTGAACACAAAGTTTTCTTTCATCAAATTGTTTTTGTTATTTACAAAACATTGAAAATAAAATTTTAGAGATTTTTGAAGCTTTGAAAAAGAAAACATAGAGGTTAGTCATTTGATAACTGATTGTTTGCATTGACATTGGAAAAAGGAAATTTTGCATATAATTCGTGGTTGATTTAGAAAACTTCTCTCTCTCCCGTATATAGGATTCATTGAAAGGAAAGTGATACATTTCATTTTCATCCTTGCATTATTGGGTCAGAGTCATACAAC
>JZKD02S0262624.1:550245-572506 GCA_000966675.3 Picea glauca
ATTCTTAACCTTTGCCTACCGGTACACCTGAGGGCTCTCCTCGCCAGAGTGAAGTCCCAGTTGTTACCCCACCACACGGGGAAACAAGTGAAGTTCTAGTTGTCACTACACCACCTCCATAGGTAGAATGAACTGACTCTCTAGAAGATTTTCATGTTACCAATACTAGAGAGGATTATCGCATTCACTGTGGTGAATGACCTTTTGTGCGTTTAAATTCTTCTGACGAAGCCGTTGTTACATCTTCTGAATCAACCGTTGGGCCTTCTCCCGATGTAGTAGGCCAAGATCCTTTTTGGTGAGGTGATTTTCGACGAGTCCTTTTTGGTACTGAGGCACCTACCGTCTACGAAATCAACCCTCCGGTGTCTCCTGAGACAAAAACTACACCAGAGACTACTACTTATCGTTTTGTTCTTCCTCCCGAGATGGCCCATCTCGCGAATACTACGAGTGTCCAAACTAGAATTACTACAACTACTCTTGCTCCTATCAATACCTAACGAATGCCTGAGGTCAATCCGACACTACCACCCGGTTATCATGCATTGAATGCATTGTTGAATGCTTCCAATCCAACACCTCTGCAAACCCCAGCCGATTCTCTAGGTGGTCCTCCTTTTCCTGGGTACACTATTCCCGGTTTTATTTCGACTCTCCCTCCTTTTCCTTCTGGCAATCCTAATCCTAGTGGCACTATCCCGACCGTGGCACCAAATGTGCAGATTCCTGTTGGTGAACAAGGTGGTACAATTCAATTTCCTCTTGTTGTTCAAAATCCAATTACTACACAACCTTCAGTTGTCACACAACCTACGATAGGGGGACCAACCTCACCTTTTGGACAAAACATACCTCCTGAATTGGTCCAGTATTGGAATCGGATTTTACAGAACTTTCCTCAAAATACTGGGGGGCAACAAACTGTCCCTACTATTGGCCAACCCTATCTAGGTATACCTAATCCTATTTGGGGGCAGAGTCACAATACTCAAACTCAGGTCCCTACTCAAACTCAAGGTTACCATCCTTGGAATTACTATCCTCTCCAACCACCCCCGAATCAGCCAGGGTCTTCCCAATATGGGAAGACTGCTTATGGTCCTACTGGTTTTCCGACAGGGCTTCCACCCCAAAGCCACCAGTATCCATAGGTGAATAGATAGTTACCTTTTCTTGCTACTTTGGATTTTCCAGATTTGTCTAGGATTTTGAATGATCCTATTCGTCACTCTCCCTAATGGACCGTTATTCCATCCAAGCTTCCATCCGACATTCCAAAATTCGATGGAAAAGTGGGAGAGGACCCGAACAATCATGTGATGACTTTTCATCTATGGTGTTCATCCAAATCTTTGATGGATGACTCTATTTGCCTATATATTTTTCAAAGAACCCTTACAGGGTCTGCTGCGAAGTGGTATATTGAATTGCCACGAGGTTTCTTCTCTGATTTCAATACTCTTGCTATGGCTTTTCTTACACATTACCAGTTACCGATCTGTTATGATACTGGGACTGAGATTTTAACTTCCTTTAAGCAAACCAAAGGCACTCACATATCAGATCATATATATGAGTGGAGACGGTGACGACGTCTCATTAAACTTGAACTCCCTGATCAGTTACTGGCCGAATGGTTCACGAAATACTTTGTGAATGAAATTGGTAAAGACATTTCCATGGGTGGTGTTGTTACAGAGGATCAGGCTATCAGTTGTGCCTAATATCTTGATCTTGTTTATTCGCAAACGGGAACACTTTACAATTTGCTACCTGAACTACCTCGTCCTGGTACTTCCAGCACTTCGACTACTCCAGCTGCTTCGCATGCAGCTGATGGTGTGATTGGTACTACCCATACCCACTCACATTTTGTTTCAAATACAAATCCTAAATCTACATCTTCTAATGTTCAAAACGCTCCGTCTCCTGGCACTCCCGTCGGTAAAACCTCTGAGGTGAACGTTGTTCAATCTACCCCGACCGGTAAAGGTAAATCTAAAAAGGGGAGAGGCAAGAATAAGGAGGGAAAGAATAATAATCCAACAGAACAAACTAAACCTCCTCCTGTTGAAGATCGGGATAAGCGCAAACCACAGTACCCTTGCCTTATCTGTGGTGACGATCACTATACGAAGGATTGTCCTAGACGTGTCGAAGTTACTAAGTTCCTTCAAGGAACGCCAAAACCATCTACGCCGACAGTCTTGTCCCAACCCTTCCTGTCTCAACAACAAGCTCAGTTGGTCATACATGACCAACCATCTACTTCTATGACATCATACGTTTTGATGTGTACTGGTGATTCGAAGCAAAACTACGTTGCAATCGCAACTAGAGCCAAAGATTATTCTCCATCTAAAGAGAAGGTTGACGATGTACCTCCTGCTTTGGTACAACTCTCTCCCCCGACTCCACCTACAAACGATCCTCTTCATCTCGAAAGACCGAGCCTCGATACAGTCGTCTGACCCCCTAAAGGTGTTGTTAGCAAATCAACGTTCAATCCTCATGCTCGTGCGGCCCAGAACTATAGCATTGTAGAAGATTTGGCCCAGGCACCTTCAGCGATGTCAGCCCTTGAAGTCCTTCAGTCTTGTCCTGCACAATGGAAGGCTTTGTTGAAAGCTATAGGTGGAATTGACCCAACAGATATGAATTTAATAGTCTTTGACTTGGAAGATCGCATTCCAAGGTTACCCCCACAACTTGCATTTCAAATACAAGTTGTTGTCTTGGACAAGAACATTTGTCGAACTGTTATCGACGAGGGTGCCTCTACGTGTGTAATGTCTTTTACTTGTTGGAAAGCCATTGGATCTCCTCCCTTAAATGAATCACAAAATACTTTGAAAGCCTTTAATGGCTCTGGTTTTAATCCTTACGGTGTTCTACCATCGTTGCCCATTACTCTAGAAGGTAAGACAGTCCAAGTTGAAGTGGAAGTCTTCGATGCTCCCGTTGATTATAATCTTCTGCTTGGTTGTAGCTGGATAGATTCCATGCACATTGTTGTGTCAACACTTTTCCATGTAGTATGTTTTCCTCATCAGGGAAAGGTAGTTATAGTTGACCAACTTGCCTTCTTTAATTCTGATACTCATACTGGCAATGTGCCGTTTATAGCTAAAACCCCGCCGGGTTATGAGAATGTCGGGGTAGGCCTTTTAAAGGATTCCTCGTTAATGGGTACTTTTCCCATTCCCCTGCCCAACATTCCACGCTTGTTATTTGCTTCTATCAACATGATCTTCGTCGTACCTCATGAACTTCCTATGTCTTCCGATCATTGGATAGTCCCTAATCCTGGAGATCACACTCGTTTCGGCAACGTCATGTCGTTAAGTCCGATTGAGTCGGCTTATCATGCCATTCAATTGGAAACACCTTCTATCTATTCTCTTGATGATTTGTCTCCTGATCTGTTTCACGTTGTTTTCCCTACTGACGAGATGATCATGTCCATCATGGAAGACACCCCTTGGGACGATGGGCATCATCATTCTATACTCTTTCTGGAACAACACACTCTCGAGAACTACCAACGGATTTTGCCTCCATCGACCGTTGTTGTCATATCGACCGTTCCTGGATCTACACATGATGTGTTTGCCGAAGGGAACCTCAGTAATATATCTCCCACGATTCCCATTGATATATTTGTTAAACCTGGGATAGTTGAAAATGTTCATATTGGAACTTCGTGTTCTCCAGAGGAAATTGTCACTTATACCTCTCTGTTCAAATAATTTCATGATATATTCGCCTGGAGTTACGAAGAGATGCCAGGTATCGACCCTTCTATTTTTGTGCATGAGATAAATACATACCCCGGAGCTAAACCTGTCCAGTAGCACTTACGTCCTGTACACCCACGTAAAGCGGCAACTATCAAACTTGAGGTTGAAAAACTTCTCAAAGTCGGCTTTATTTATCCCGTGGCTCTGATAGAATGGGTTTCCAACCCTATTCCAATCGATAAGAAAGGTTGCAGTATTCGTGTATGTGTTGATTATAGGGATATTAACAAATCCTATCCAAAAGACAACTTTCCAACCCCTTTCGTTGACCAGATTGTTGATGACTGTGCTGGAAGTGAAATCTTCTCTCTCATGGATGGTTTCTCTGGCTATAATCAAATTAACATCGCTCTCGAGGACCAACATAAAACTGCATTTATTTGTCCTTGGGGTACTTTTGCCTATAGGAAACTGCCCTTCGGTCTTAAGAACACTGGCACGACGTTTCAACGTGCTATGTCTTATGCTTTTCACGATATAAAGCATATCATTCAACCCTATTTGGACGATTTACCAGCTCACTCTTTACGTCGAGTCGATCACCCCACTCATCTCCGAGCTATTTTCGTTCGTTACCGGTTCTATCGTATTCGTTTAAACCCTCATAAATGTTTTTTTTGCGTAGAATCCGGTCGTATTCTAGGTTTCATCGTTTCACGTCAAGGGATCAGGGTGGATCCACTTAAGGTTGAGGCAATTATTAATCTCCCTCCTCCTTCTACATTGCGTCAGTTGCAAAGTTTGCAAGGGAAAGCAAACTTTCTTTGTCGTTTCATTCCTAATTACACCAAGATTACTCGTGGTTTTACCCGGCTACTGAAGAAAGGTTCAGACTTCGTTTGGGATACTATTGCTAACAATTCTTTTGAGGCTTTGAATTTATCCCTCACCCGAGCTCTGCTTCTCTTTCCTCCTGATTATAGTCGTGATTATTTTCTTTATCTTGTTGCCTCTGAGTATACCATCGGCATGGTTCTGGTCCAAGAGGATGATTCACACGATGAACATGTTATTTATTACTTGAGTCGAAGTCTCACATCCACGGAGATCAAGTATCAACATGTTGAGAAACTGGCCTTAGTTTTCATTCAAGCAGTTCAACGTTTTCGACATTATATCCTCTCAAGGAAAACTACTGTGATTTCTCATTACAGCCCCATGCAACATATTTTGACACATCAATTGTTGGGGGGAAAATACTCCAAGTGGATTGTCATACTCAAGGAGTTTGACTTGGAATTCGATCGCGCCACGTCTAAGAAATCCTTAGTTTTCACTGAGTTGATATGTGATTTTCCTCACTCTGCCACAGAAAATGTAGCAGTAGATTCATTACCCGATGAATCACTTTCCTTATTAGCACTGACAATATTTGGTATGGGGATATCATTATATATCTCCAAACCCAGACTTTCTGGCCTGCTTTGTCTAGTTCTGAACGACGTCGCGTCCGTTATCAAGCACGTCAATACATCATCCTCGGGGATACTCTTTACTGTTGAGGAATTGACTCTATTTTTTGACGTTGTCTGATGTTTGATGAAGCCGAGAAAGCACTGAATGACTGCCATTTCGGAGCATGTGGTGGTCATATGTCTGGGTATGCTACTGCCTAGAAGATCTTACGTGCAAGATATTTTTGGCCTTCCTTGTTCAATGACTGCATTACTATCGTTCAGAAGTGCCATGCCTGCCAGACCTACAATCAGAAAATTCGGTCGCATCCTGCTCCTCTACATCCTGTGGTCTCAGTTGGTCCCTTCGCGAAATGGGGCATTGATTTCATGACATGTCACCCTCACTCGGTCGGGGGGCATGGTTACATCATTGTAGCTGTTGATTACTTTACAAAATGGGTCGAGGCGATGCCAACATTCAATAATACTGGAAAGACTGCAACGTTGTTTCTTTTTAACCATGTCATAGCTCGTTTTGGTGTTCCTCAAGCTATTATTACTGATCACGATAGTCATTTTAGGAATTTTATGATGTCTGAACTTACAGAAAATTTGGGTCTTCGTCATGAGAACTCAACCCCCTATTATCCACAAGCTAATGGCCAGGTCGAAGCCATAAACAAAGTTCTTATAACTATGCTTCGACGGATGATAGGAATTCATAAAACAAGCTAGCATACGATGTTGTTTTCGACATTGTGGGCATATCAGACATCTGTCAAATCCGCTACGGGGTTTACGCCTTTTCGATTGGTCTATGGTGTGGAAGCCATTCTTCCAATAGAATGCGAGATACCTTCTCTGAAGCTAGCTGTCGAACTCTTACCCAATACTTCTACTGAAGAAGAACATCTGTTGTATCTGATGCGATTAGACGAGACTTGACGTGACACCACTCTCATAATAGAAGCCCAAAAGAAACGTGTCAAGGCGCAGTATGACAAGAATGTCAAGCCTTGCATTTTCTCTGAAGGTGATCTTGTTCTTCTTTATGAACAAGATCGAGATGTCTTAGGAGATGGGAAGTTCGAGCCAATGTGGCGAGGTCCTTATATTGTTCACCGAGTTTTGGATAAAGGAGCGTATGAGCTGGTTGATTACGATGGTATCCCTTTGAGTGAACCCACGAATGGGTTGTACTTGAAGAAGTATTATGCATAAGTCATTTGTTCACAAGTACTTGTATTTTATGTATCATAATTTGCGTGTGTTACTTTAGTTTGTTGTTGACGTTATCTGGTCTCTACCCTTATGTGACGTTGTGTTTGATTGACAGATGTCGGAGTCTTCGCTACCCTATATTGGCTTCGTTGATGGTGCTAGCCGTAGTATTCAGAACCTCACTTCTACTGCGTGGGCAATCTATGCCCCAACAAACGAACTTGTATCTTTACAAGGTGTATGTCTTGGCCGTGCAACCAACAACATTGCAGAGTATAGTGTCGTGATTGAATTATTGGTTGATGCTATCTCACTCGGAATTCGTCATTTGGTTGTGTGACTCGACTCGCAGCTTGTAGTACTACAGCTAAGTAATATCTATTCTATTTGAAGTCCTACTTTGTTAAGGGTGTATTTGCAAATTTGCCTCTTGGAACGATATTTCGATCACATTGAATATCAGCATATTCCTAGATGTCTTAATTCATTAACAGATGCATTGGCAAATTATGTATTGGACAGACATTTGAACCATTTATAAATCAAACACGTTAAAAATTCACACAATATAAAGTAAACCGGTAGAAGACATCTGTATATAACAATCAAAAGAGTTTGTTGTTTTTTACAAAAAGTTTGTCCGAAGACCAAAATATCAAAAATTGAAGCTTATAGCTTCTACAAAGTGACGTCATGGATGATGTTCACAGTAACACACTATTGCCCTAGCAACCCTATGGAGAAGTCGACCCATAGCAGTTGATACTCCTACAGTGTGACGTTGATCACATCGTGGAATCTCTTCCAGAGTCATATCTGGAATGTCTGTTGTCAAGCATTCTAAATTCTGTTCCACCACCATATAATCTTCAGCATACTGTGGTACTACTACTGTCGCTTCTCCTCGCCTCTGGATAGGAGAACTGCCAGCAAGTCTATACATTCCAACATCTGTGTTATCAACAAACATTTTTGTATTAGTCTTTGGATAAACAATATAAAACAAAAACATTTGAATATAATTAAAAATTCAAAAACATTTAATGTAATCTTATGAGGCCTTTCAAGGTTCCTTTTAGGAGGATCATGTTCATCTCCATATCTATAATTTTTAGTTAAATATTTTTTTTTCTCTTGGGTTACAAGTTGAGGGTTTTGTTTGGCTGTGTTGCTTCTTTGAGAAGTACTTTGAGATCGTGTTCTTCTTTTGTTTACAACCCTTCTGTGATGTCGATTTGGTTCATTATTGCTAATAACAATTTCAAGATATCTAACTAGAATTTCTTCAAGGTTCTTACCATCGTCTTCTTCTTATCCAAATAGATATGTATTTGCATATGATATACTGAAACCAACTAAGGTCATGTGATTGATGAAATATTGATTAGGGTCGAACCCTTTAACTTCATTTTGCAACTTTAAAATGTACTGGTCAAATTGGACTGCATACTCATCAATTTGTGAAGCATTCTTTAGTGTTATTTCGCCAATTTTCCATAGAAAGGAATTGAATTGATTTTTCTTTCTTTAAAAAAATAAATTTTCCCAGAATCTATACTGTCTACATACTTCTATTAGAAATATTTTTTTTCGGTACATAAAATGGAAGATAAAATGGCCTTTCTCGAGAAAAATAGATCTTGATGACACTGTAATTTTCTGTTCCCTCAAAACTTCCCCTTTTATCTAGAAAAGTTGTCGCTTCCAAAGAAAATCTTGAAGTACCATCTACAAACATGAGTTTCTTAAAAGAGTAAATGAATGAATCATATACTTCATAAAAATGGTACATTTCTTTCTGCTTCCATAAAGCAAGGTGTCGTGTATGAAATGAGTCTAACTTGCAGTTGACATGTTTTTCTAAATGGATTCCTTTGAATACATGAAGATATGTGACATAAAATATCAAATATGAAGACATATAAAACCTCATGTTCTTCTTAAAATTTGACATTTGGAATGATATTTTAGAAGAAAAAAAATTCGACTAGACGAAAATTGATTTCTCATGGATAGAAAAGTATAAATATAAAGAGATAAATGAGGAAGTGTATAAGTTGATTCTTGTCCAAAAACCCTAGCAAAGAGCCATGCCATTTCTTGATATGGTTTTCTTAAATGAATGACATATGGTTTAGAAATATTCTGGCATCGTCGCAAGATCTTCCAAATATTTTTGCGATAGGTCCCAACCACCATTTCTAGTCTTCAGGAACTATTTATCTTCATCAACTTTGAAATTCATCATTGGCATTGATAACCTGAACATTTTCTTGAAAGTTGAAGGTGCCAGAGAAATTGGGGATTGTCCTTGCAACTGAATGATTCTCTGATTTTTGTTGTATTTGTCTATACACCATGAAACCAACTCTGTAGAAACAAAAACTTCTGGAACACACCCTTCTTTGGCAATTCCTAATGTCCAAATATCATTAGCATTTATTTGTAGAAGTGACAATGTAGAATAATATTTGTATCCTTTGGACCAGTGATATTTTGGATCCTCTCATGTGAATCTGTTAAGAGTATCTTCAAAAAATCTCTCTTTCCTTCTAGCCATCATGCTTAAGGTGTTGGTGGATTATGTACATTCTTTTGGAATGTTAATGCCAAAGAAAATATTGTTACATAATATGCCTTGAAGCCCTTTTTTTCAAAAGGATGATTAGGGAGAATTTAATTTGAATTTATTGAAAATGATCTCAATAAAGTCGCCATTAATAACAATCCTTTGATACTTAACCATTTGTTACTTTCTGTAATATTTGAATTTAATGTTACTTGGGGAACGTGACAAGAAGAAATGAGGATTCATCATGGAGCAAGGGATATGTGGATGTAAAAGAAGAGAAAGTGGAGTAAGTCCAAACCCACGACCCTGTGGTAAAATATCAAAATATGACTAAGTGACGCAAAGAGGATGGACACATATTTCTTAAGAATCATCATATGATCTCCACTCTGCAATAAAGGGTTGAATTCACTAAGTATTGAAGAGTTGAGAGAGAGAGGTGAAGTCTCAAAAATAAATAAGTATTGTGAAGCGGATAGATAGAATAATTTTCATGAGATGAATGGGTAAATTCAAACCTACAATGGATATTATACAACATTCTAAGTATGGTATAAAATGAGGATGGAGAAACTAGGCAGTGCATTCTAGTGACGGTGGAATTTTGGAATTACAAGAGAATATGTGATGAGCCCATGAGATACTTCAAAATGATGTAAGTATCGGTGCATTATGGTTATGGAGGATCACTTTGGGGGGAGAGGAAGTTATAACAAGACTCATGAACCTGCTATAACGTGGAAAAATATCTGAGTGTAGAAATGAGACATACAAGAGAGAGATTTATAAATTACCAAGCATATTTTAGGATCAATAACTTCCTGCTGCCGCAAATTGGTTATCTTAAAATTTCCAAATGAGAGGCCAAACAAGCCCTAATCACACATATTGACTCATTCTCAATTAAACTCTTTCCATATTTTCTTGATTCAATGTCCTCCAAATCCTTTCCCAATAAGGGACCCATCTCTGAGACTACCTCGAACTTTTTTCTTGAATTCAAGGAATTCATCCAATTCCTTCGTCCACTTACTTGTCAAAAAATTTAGACCCACCATGTATACATTTCCTTAGTTGTGGTTTGGTGTTTGTGGTCATGTCTTGTACATGGAAGAATATTTTATATCCATCGATTTTTTGAGTTTTTGTAGTGTGTTTTAATGTTTTAAGTTGTCTCTCCTTCAACTTCTCGTTTATGTCCATCAAGTCTATCAACTATTCCACCCCTTTTTGAAACTAGTCGATCATTTGCTAGATCACTTCAAACGGTTTCTCTCATTTCTTCATGATTTGCACCCAATTCTAGGTGAAAACCATAATCTCTTTAGACTACTCCATTGTTATATGGATGCTTCCCTTTATTTCTTTCTCCAACTGGGTAGTGGGCTGCATTTTTTACTTGTATCCTAGGCCTATTTACCCAACATCATGCTGGAAGGTAACCATAGGTTCTCTGGAAAGAACTATGGTATGTGGAAGAAATGTATGTTGGTCATATTTGAGTACAGATTCTTAGCTACTATTGTCCTAGGTAATGATTCTCAACCACAAGTTACGGCTACAGGCATATACAATTTTGAAGACTGAGATAGTGAATCAATAATGCTATTTAAGTTGTCTGTGACAGACATAATAATTATTGAGGTCTAGAGAAGGAAGAATTTAGCAGATATTTGGGAGCATTTGAAAGCGTTGCACGAGACTTTGGACAAGGAAAAAACATTCTTCCCAAAGAATATTTTGTTTTCATTCACAATGGATGAGAGTGCATCATTACAAGAGCACTTACTCAAGATCAAGGATATCAAAGAACAATTGTCTTCTATTGGTTAGAAGATGGAAGAAGACTAGATGGTGGTAATCATGCTAAAACTATTACCACATGCTTACAAGCACTTTATTGATACCATGAACATCATCACTATGAATGTTGACCTAAATTTTAATGAGATATGCAATATGCTCTTACAACATGACAAATGGAAGAAATATTTCGGTAACAACAATGAGAAAAAGGGTTTAGAATAGTTATTTGTAGTTTTTGATCAATTTTCATGTGTCATCCTTGCATTCCATTTTGAACCATGTATATAATCATTTCCCCTCCTTTCCTTTCCATTTCATAGTCCACCGTGTTACATATAGTTTCATTAATTCATGGTACGTTGGGAAAAAATTGCATACATGCACAATACTTGGCCATTTTTATGACTTACATTGTGCATATATGTCATGTATTGTGCATACATTCTCTACATAAAAACCTTTCCTCCACGCTTCAAACAAAAGTTTTTCTCCACACAACCTGTTGTTTTTCACTTTCGCTACCCTCATTTTACACCCCGCGTTAATCAAATTTCACTCCTTTATGACTTAGTGACTTTTAATATTTATTCTATGTAGAGATTCCCTCTTGCGAGGATATTCCATATCATACCCCTACCTCTGCACATTCCTACCTCTACACATTCCTACCCCCGCATATTCCTACCTCCACACAACTAAACCTTTGTAGGATCAGTCTTTCTCTATAACCTTGTTCTATACTTAGTGAAATTGTTGTTGCACCATAATACACTATCCACATTTTTCGAGGGTCATTTATGATTCATTAATGAGATCTCAATTCGTAAGGAAAAATATGACAATTTGTGGTTGATATGGATTAATTATCCTATTTTCCCACGAAACACTTGTTTTTCAAAATAACTTCCATTTATCGTTCGCATGTATCCCAAAGGAAATTGTACATGATGAAGGGATGTATTATTAAATAGCATTCATGTGCTTAGCCTTTAAATAGATTGAGCTATATAATTCATAATTAATATCATCACGTATATCAAAGCACATTGAAAAGAATAAGAAGCAGGATAACTAAAAGAAGAAAGGAGCCTTTCTGTGGAGACACTGTAAATTCTCTTGCGCGCCAAAACAAGGACTTCCATTGGTCAACTACATATTAATGTTGTTTGTTGTTAACACCCAAGTAGAAGCTTAATACCAATATTTGGACAACTGGACTAGTAAATGGAGGTTGCATGCTAGAAGTTTTCGACTTCGGGGACATAGTTTCCTGGTGTGCACATAAATTTAATCCAAAGAGTAGAATGATTTGAGTATCTGTTAAGGAAAGAACCCAATCCTCTTAACTCCAAAAATTTTCAAGAGAATGCTCTGACTTATTGTACCTAACAGGAGTCTCAAGCTTCTTGAAGATAATTATTTCTTAGACTCATAACGTGGTGGTATAAATTTGTTGAAGGATTTCATGGCACCAACTGTCGAAATTCCAACTGACCTTTCTACTATTGATATATATCTATTGGAAGAACCATATCAATATTTCTCGTGGTTATTTTCATTTTTTATGGAATGAGAGTCTGTGTCTCATATTCCTAGGTATGTTTTGTATATCTTGCATTTTTATTTTCAAAAAGAATCAGTGTTTGATTGGGGAGAAATAATCTTGAACGAGATTTCATATCAACTGGGAAATTATTTGAAGACACAAAGATTTTTCGTGTTTTCTTACTTAGTACAAGAAATGGTACATTTTAATGTGTTTGAGGAATTAACCTTAATGGGTAATGTAGATTTTGAGAATGAAGTTGTTCAATTTTGGAACTCCATACTTTGAAAGCACAAGGCACCATTCCAATTTTTCCTTGTTCAAGATAAGTTTCTTAAAAATTTCATACATATTCTAACTAGAGAAACACCGATAAGAATAGCATAGGAAATAGAGGATTTCCTTAAAGGGAAAGGAATTTGTGTATTAGAGGAAGACTCTACTTATACTAGGTTGTATGGGTTTTAGGGAAGACCTTTTCTTCTCCCTACGTTCCTATGTGATCGGTACTTTGTTGTCGATGCTTGCAAGAAATACAGAACATGGTCCTCCCTTTTCAATAAAAAGAGAAAAAGACAATTTATTTACATGCCCTTTAATGTAGCCAACATAACAATAAGAAATTTGTCCCATTCGAAAAAAAAATCTGAAATGTTGAATGCATTTAACTTAAAGTAAGCAAAACCTCTCAAGATTTTTGACCTTGAAGGGTTATTTTCTTATCACTTAGCGTCAATGAGATATAGCAGTATTTTCATAAGGATTGGAGAAGGAATTGATGAAAATGACCCAAATACCCTCGTGAAGAAAGAAACAAGAGTATTTAATCATGTTTTGGCCATTGAAGTCAGTTCAAATACTTAATGTCAACAAAATAGAACGAAACAAAGAGGGAAAAGTGTAACTAATGTTCAATCTTCTTCTACCCCCCATCCACATAATAGTTTCTCCTCTGCCCAGAAGAAATAAGAGTCAAATCTGATTTATTGCTTTATTGTTTACTCATAAATTCAAGCCCTGATTGGATTTATTTCTTCCAGGTTACCACTATTATTTTATTTGGTCCATGGGAGCACCATCCCATTCATTTGGACAAATTCATTTCTTTTATTGTTAAGTATCAGGAATATTGTGTCATGCGATGATCCAGATTTATGAGTGGAACGAAATGAAACCATGGATTTATAATATGAACATAGAGACATAATGAACAATAACAAATATACAATAAAACTTGACTTCTATTAAATAAGAAATATGTTAAAAAATGTAAAATGCAGACTGAAACAAGCTTGTTAGAATGGTGACAACTTATCTCTGAGAAGATATGTGACAACTACACTCATTCGCAAGAATATGAGTACAATGAGGCTCTGAAGGCCTTTTTAAAATAAACATGAATTCCAAAACCCTATACATCAAAAAACCTAACCCTAGGAGATGAAGCGCCAAAAGTCATGTGTGCTCCATTGGGGTAAGTTAGTACTTCAACTTCTCGGGGTTGTAACTTTTGCATACGATATCCATTTAGGGTGCATGATAGTTAGTTGGAAAGGTATCGATGAGGGGATTCATTTTGGGGGCTCAATCAATGCCTTTGAATATAATTTAGGTGTCTCATCGTGAAACAATTATGTTTAGGCCCTCAAAATGGCCCCAAAAGTTCCGGACCCAAAAAACTACTAAAAATACTAAATCGCCAAAAGACTGTTTTGAGTCAATTGTACTAGGTGGGTGGCCATCGATATCCTCCTGGATCAATCCTCCCCCTTATGAAGAAATGGTCTCCATTGCATTGATTTCCCCCATCATATGAGGAAATTTTTGTTGAATTTGGCCCTAGGTGAGCCACTTGCCTTGGTGTAGGAGTTCTCGTGCTTTGGCAACCTGATAAATTTGGATCCTCTAATAGAAATTTCCCTTGACCTGTGTGTCCATGATATGATCAGTGGATGATTTTTCCATGCAGTCAAGGTTGAGCTATGCTAGTGTCAACTTTTTTTCTACCTCTGAGGTGTCCAATAATGGTGGAAAATAGGGTCGAAGGAGGTCCACATTGAACACTAGGTACAAGCCATGGAAGGGGGGAATGTTGAGATCAAAATAATTGTCACCCATAACCTTGGTGATGGTGTATAGTCCATATTGGAGTGGATGAAGTTTCTAATGAGGCCCTGTCATGCGTTTTTTCTGCAAGTGAAACCAAACTTTGTCTCCCACCTGAAATTGGTGTGGCACCCAGTGTTGATCATGGTGTTTCTTATACTTGGAATTTTACTTCTATAAAATATCATGAAACTATTGGCAGATGCATTGGATCCACTTAATGAACTGGGTGGATTTGTTAGCTTCAGTTGGAGCATGCAACGATTCTTCCCGGTTGGTCGTAAGGGGTAGTGCAACATCCATGGGACCCAATGGTTGAAATCCCAACACCACCTGAAAGGGGTTGTGGTCGATTGAGCTATGTATAGCTCTTTTTCGACTGTGATGAACACATGGAAGAATCTCATCCCAGGTGAATGGGTGATTGAAATTTTACATGTGGAGGATGTGCACGATCATCTGGTTGACGACCTCAATTTGGCCATCCGTCTGGGGGTGGAAGGCAGTGGACTTGGTGATATTGGTGTCTAACAGTGACCAGAGGCTTGAACAGAATGTGATGAGGAATTGACTGCCCCAATCTGAGATAATGGTTTGCGGGATCCCAATGTGTACCCACACTAGTTCAAAGAATATTTTGGCAGTGAACTCCATTGTGATGCTCTTCTTACAGTTCGGAAAAGTGATCAAAAACCACAAAGACACAGTAATTTCTCTTCTTGGTTGATGGAAGGACCAACATGTAGTCCATTTATATGGATTCCCAGGTCATATCAGGATAGGTAGAGGAGTGTACAATCCTTGTTTCTTAGTGTTTGATTTGTAAATAATGCAGGTAGAGCATGACCTATATACTTGTTGACATCCTGTCGAAGTTTCACCAATAGAAATGTCATTGTAGTACCACTATCTTTTCCATGCCAAATTGTCCTGCAACTTGAATGTAGTGGGCTTCCCAAATCATCTTCGCTCACTCGCTTGATGGAACATAAAGATGGACCAGATGGAAACTCATCCTAAAGATGGAAATTAGTGACAGATTTGTTTGCACCCAACATCTGGTAGGTGTTGGTGAAGTCAGGATTTGTCTCATAGAGGTGGGGCCATCCAGAGTTCTCATGGCCACAAGAGTCTAGCACCGTGGTGAGTGTCATGACTAGAGGTTGGTTTAGGAAATCAAGGACTTGGTTGGTAATTCTTGTTTTATACTTGATGTTGAGGTGGAACTACTGCAAATATGTGGACCACTTCTGATGGCAGTCATTCTGAAATTTGCATTGTGCCTGCATGAACTGTAGTGGATTATGACCAGTGTGGATGATTGTCTCCTTCCCGACAATTTAATGCCTACATTGGCAGTAAGCTTTCACAATGGAGTACATTTCTTTGTTGTAAGTAGGGTACTTACGGACGACATATGATAGTGTCTCACTATGATAGGACATGGGGTGGCTATGTTGAGTGAGGAATGCACCCACAACATAGTCTGAAGCATTTTTCTCAGTCTCAAAGGGTTGTTTCAGGTTCGATAATGAAATCACTGGGGTTGAGCACAAGTGTTGCTTCAGATCGTCAAACTCTTTTTGTTGGGACAGGCCCCACACAATTTTTTCCTTACCACCACCCCTAGTTATTTTGCTGAGGGTCCATGCAATATGGGAGAATCCCAACACGAACCTACGATAGAAATTGGCAAGGCCTAAGAAGCTCTGAAGCTCAGTGAGCATGGTTGGGGATGGCCAGTCACGAATGACCTAGATCTTGGTTAGATAAACATGCACACCATGCGCATCAACAATGTAGCCTAGGTATAGAACCATGTCCATGTCGAAGGATCATTTTTCCAAGTTGGTGTATAGCTTGTGTTGCCACAGAGTGTGAAAAACATGTTGAATATGCTACAAGTGTTTTGCCCAACTCTTGTTGTAGATGAGGATGTAATCCATATACAACACCAAAAAAGAATCAGTGAAAGGCCGCAATATATCGCCCATCATCTTCATGAAAGTTTTTGGGGCATTTGTCAAACCAAATGGCGTGACCAACCATTCAAAAATACCTTCTTTTGACTTGAAGACAGTTTTCCATACATCTGTCTACTCTATTGGGACCTAATGGTAGCCAGACTTCAGATCAATCTTATTGAATTATTTGGCCCCTTTGATCTTATTAAGGAGATTGTTGATTCAGGGAATCTGGTACCGATCCCCAACTGTGATTTTATTTAGGGCCCAGTAATCAATGCATAGTCACCAAGTCCCATATTTCTTCTACACCAACATGATTAGGCTTCCACAAGGTGATGAGTTGGGTCAAATGTGCCCCTTGTGGAGTAGTTCTTGGATCTGACGCTTGATCTCCTCATTTTCTAGTAGAGAGCAATGATAGAGTAACCCATTGGGTAGTGGTGCATCGGGGTCAGATCGATGGGATGCTTGACCTGACAGTGAAGACGTACCCCAGTAGGTTATGAGAAGATGTCTTTGTATTCTTTCATGACCTTATACACTTGCTTCTGTTGCATGGAGAGGTTGGTCTCAGAGGCCATGGATGTGGCTGCAACCTTTCACTCACTCTGAGAGTGAATCAAAAAGAATATAAACTTCCTAGTCTGAGAAATGACCTTCTTGCATTGTTTGGCAGAGATCAAGGAAATAACACTAGGTGGGACTACCTCAGGTATCATGTACAATTTCCTGTTCAAAGTAACAATAACACTGTGAGGCCTAGACTCATATACAACACAACGTTTCCATAAATAAGGTTGGCCCAAAATAATATCACAAAATTCAAGGGGAGAAACATCACACATACCTCATCTTTGAATGGATTGATGTCATATGACATGTGACACTATTGTCTTATGCGAAGATTTCTTCCTTGACAGAGCCATCCGATGGTGTAGAGTTGTGTGTGTGGCATTGTCGGAAGGGATAGCCACTTGACAAACTCTACTGATATGAGGTTCTTTTGGCTACCACTATTGACAATGAAGTGTCGTGGAGGTCCTTTCACCCACATCTGTGAATGAAAGAGGCACTTTCCTTCCTCTGGCTCATCAGGTTCACCGAGTTGGATCTTGGTGGTAGCAACGATGGCACTGGGTTCCACATTAATGATCTGTCTCCCATTTTCTGGTTTTGACTCAGAGTTGGAACCCACATTTGATTCATAGGATTTTACCTCAGCCACTAATGACTTCTTTGAGCGACAATCAACAGTGTTATGCCAGGGGCTCTTATGGAATTCGCACCACTTTTCGGTATCTTTCTTCATCTTCCCATTGTCCTTCTTCTCTTATGGATTGGACTGGTCATCCAAAGGTTTCCCATATTTTTTTTTCACTTTTTTCTATGGTTTAGGGCTTGCCTTTCCCTGCTTTTTTTGTGAGGGGTTCCGAGACCCAAACTGCCATATCTTTTTTTTAAGATTCTACTCGATTTTGATGGAATATCGATAGGCCATGCCCAAGGATGAGTTGTCCAAAAACTACATTTTTTTCTAGATGTATCTATGCAGGCCATCATGGTACTTGAGCACTAGATGCCACTCATAATATTTGATACCCAACTTGGTACAGAAGGTATGAAAGACATTGGTGAACTCTGGCACCGTTTGGTCTCTTTCCTACTACAATGTGGTCCATCTTGTATAAACATTGTCATAACTTCCAAAAGGGTAGTATTGTTCCTTAATAACGTCCCCGAAGGAACCCCAAGTGGGTGAAACTACAAATAATGTGGATCCCTCTATTTCCTTTTTCTCATAGAAAGTATCCCACCAATCTTTTCCATGTGGGACGAGCTTGAGGAGCACGAATGTAATATTTTCTTTATCAGAAAAGTTGTGGACATAAAAATACCCTTCTAGAAGGTTTAACCATTTATCTATGACAGACGCGTCTATTTGACCTTCTAATATATGAATATCAAAATTCACATGTACCTTGAAGGGTGTGGTGCCTCTGCTTGAGGTGGATGTGTCGCTTGTCGGCAATCATCAAAGGATTTGCGTGAAGCTGACCATTATCTCGTTCCTATGTTGCTCAAGGACTTCCTCAAGCAACATTTTGAAAGGATCTATTGTCCCTTCATATTTATTTTCACCCATAATGGATGGTTTCTTAGGTGTGTGAGAGTAGTTTTCCTCAAGAGAAACAAGCTTGATACCCAACTCTCTATACCCTGACTGCTTTGGGGACATACATCAAAAAAATGACAAGGAGCAAACCTCTCTGATACCATTGATACGGATTTATGAGAGGAACGAAATGAAACCACAGATTTATAATATTAAAATAGATACATAGTGAACAATAACATAGATACAATAAAACTTGACTTCTATTAAATAATAAATATGCTGAAAACTCTAAAATGTAGACTGAAACAAGCTTGCTAGAATGGTGGCAACGTATCTCTGTGAAGAGATGTGATAGCTACTATATTTCACAAGAAGATGAGTACAATGAGGCTTTGAAGGAATTTTTACAATAAACATGAATTCCAAAACCCTATACATCCAAAAACATAACCCTAGGAGATGAGGCACCAAAATTCATGTGGGCCTCGTTGGGGTAAGTTAGTACCTCAACTTCCCAGGGTCATAAATTTTGCATACGATCTTCGTTTAGGTTGAACGATAGCTCGATGAAAAGGTATCGATGAGGAGATTCATTTTGGAGGCTCAATTAGGGCCTTTTAATTTAATTGAGGTTCCCAATCGTGAAAAAATGATGTTTAGGCCCTCAAAATGGCCCTGGAAGTTTGAGACCTGAAAAACTGCATCAAAATAGTAAATCGCCAAAAGACTGTTTTGAGCCAGATGGACTAGGTGGGTGGCCACTAATATGCTCCTAGATCATGCGACAAGAAGAAATTTTATTTGAAATTGAACATCAATATGTAATATGTTTTACTCTCACAAAGAGATACTCCAGAAGTTCATTACTTTTGTGATTTCAAACTTTTATACAAGAGTGTAATGTTGAGTGTGTTTCTCATATGCATCTTTTGATTTTAAATGAATGAAATCATTTAAATCTCTTCAATTTTTGGACCATAAATCTTGTTTAATGTCTATGAGTCTTGCCTTGAATATTTTCTCATTACTTAAATGAATGGATGTGATGGAATGGATGTGATTTTTATGTACATTATAAGTGAGGTTATTATTTATCTGTGATAATATATTTGTTATCTTTCCAATTAATTTTCTACCTAGTCCACTCATAGGTGTATATGTTATTAATGTTAAATATATTGTTTGAATGAGTATATTAAAAATCTAAGCGAGAAAAGAGGAGTAACACCTCTATAAAAACGTAGAGGGGATCTTACTATTTTGTTTAAGGATACCCTAGGAGGTTGAGTCTTGTCCCTAACAAGAAAAGAGATCAACATTTTTGGCGACCATACCGGGGACACAAACTAAATTTGTAGGTTTATCTTTAGTTAATGAGTTGTCTTGATCCAATCCGAACTCATACTCCCATTGGATTAGATGACCAAAAACATATTTTGAATAAATTTTATGATTTGGTACTAAGAACAACAACAAATCAAGAAGAACTTGAACGTTCTTGGAAATTATTGGCCAAGCAGAAATTTCGAACTCCTAGAAATTTCAAAAGGTGACTTCAATGAAGAGAACCTTAATATGGACACCCCAAAACATTTTGAAGTCCCTATAACGGGGAGTAGAAGAAAACTTATCGACCAAGAAAAGTAGGCCAGTAGTTCTATAGTTCAAGTCTCAACTTTCTTGTTTCCACCATCTCTCTCTTCTCAATTGAAAATGCAAGATTGACAAGAAGGGAATGAATTTCCCAATAAGGAAAGAAGGGAGAATGAAAGACAAGGAAATCCAAGAAGAAGACCAAGATCCAGTACCTTGAACTCACAAGGGGAACAACATCAGTTTCCCACTCTTCCTCGAGGAGTTCTTCCTATATTTTTTGGTTATGGAATCATGGATCAAAAAAGAATTTGAACCAATTCCTCATCATTTTTTATATTCGTTTGATTGAGAACAATGATTTTATGGTGATAATTTTTCTCTAGACATTAATAGTTCCATCATATACTGGAATATACCACTCCCAATAGATTTAATTAGTTTTTTTGATGATATGGAAGATGTATTCATGACTAGGTATGCACAACCTATTGCATATCACACTCTTCTTACATAATTTACTCAAATTCATCTTGAGAATAATGAGAGAATCAAAGACTTCAATATGTATTTTTCATAAATTTGCACCAAATACCACAAGAGAAGTTCCCAAATGAACCAATCATATTTGGGTGTAACAAGAATGCAATGTCGTCAAATGCCAAGTATGAAATAAAATCATCAGAAATTACAATATTGGATGAACCAATGAGGAAGGAAATTTGAAATGGAAGAACACATACTCGAGAGTGATGTTGACCCAAAAGTTATTCTTGGTCCAGTCCAAAGACCAATGTCAATCTTGTCCATATCATCTCAATCTCCCTCTACATCTAGAAGGACTGAAGAATGAGGTGTAGGTAGAGGCATATTTCAAGGTCAACCTCCAAATGTGTGAAGTTTACTTCCTCCAAATGATGCTCCATGAGTAAGACAAGATGGAAAAATCTCTCAGTTGAATGATTGTTAGACAAATGAAAAATGAAATAATTTGATTGAGAAGAAATGATGAAAAAATGCCCCGAAATCAATACCAGAATCCTAGAGAACCTACATATGGTTTTAGAGAGCATCCAGAAATAAATAATAATGTTAATAGTCCTAGAGCCCCTAGATTTAAAAATACAAATGTTATATGAATTGATGAAAACTTTGAATAATTTCCTAAAGATGATGACCAAATCCATGTTCTTCAATGATTCAATAATGAAGCAACCACTTGAGTTTTAGAATCCATGAAAATGGATAATGATACATTACCATTTGTAGATGGATATTGGATTGAAGAATAAGAATGTGAGAATGAAGACCAACATTACCAATAAATTTTTTCCATACTAGGTCCCAACTTAATAAGTCTAAGGGAAAGGATCTGAATCCTCCTCAAAAGGATAAAATTAATGATCTCATAAATAGGAGAATTGTTCCTTCTACATCAGAAGTTGTTCCTTGTCAAACAAATGCTAGAAATGTAACTTTTCTCCTAAAAAAACCAATGAAGTAAAAGGCTCTTCAAAAATGGATTACAATATTGTTGATGATTTGACGAAGCTACAAATTACTCTTATGTTCTTGGAAGTAGTAAAAAATCAATGGTAGAAGGAGAACATACTCAAAGTATTAAATGATGAAGAAAAGCATTATGTGAGAGTATAAGGAATCATTATGAATGATCAGAAACAACACACTCCTCCATTTATGAGAACAAGAGGAAAAATTCCTCCATTCTATGTATCTTTGGAAACACCTGAGTTATTATTACATAATTGTATGGTTGATAGTGGAGCCACAAATAATATCATTCCACTATCAATAATGCAGGTTTTTAGTCTAGAATACACCAAATATTATGAGGTTGGAGAAGGAATATATGCAATATATTCAAGAAAGGTTCCAACATATGAAGAGATTAAGGCTTTTTGTGCATGGATAAGCTATTCACCACATATTAAGACAATTTTCAATATAATTGTGGTTGATCTACCTACAATACATGGTGTTGTATTAGGAAGATAATGGTGTTTTGTTAAGCCCTAATATTGGCTCATTACCACTTAATTGGGGCATATTAGATTAGTAATGTTATTTTATTTATGTCGGCTTTAGGCCATTAGTTGTAATTTAGATTAGTAAT
>JZKD02S0262624.1:579372-631103 GCA_000966675.3 Picea glauca
GGAGGTTGCCCCCTCGAAGAGGCTTATTATCTGAAATTATCTCTTTTTCAAGGCGTTGAGTACTTTTCCTGAGGTTTTTCTATGCTATATTGATGTTTGGTTCTTAACATGTTTTACCTTAGGAGGATATATAATGAATGATGGAACTTGTGTGATGCTCCTAAACAAATATGGAAGGTTTACTAAAGTTCTCCATAAATAGAGGAATCATGTTGTATTCAAAAAGAAAAAGATTGAAGCAATTGAAAACTTCATTGATTCTGGTCATGGTAATTATGATATCTTGGGTGAAGAATATGTAAGATGTGGAATGAGTGATTGTATTCCATTCATTGGATTCTAGAAAATGTCTTTTGATGGTGCTTCTTCAAAATCAGGTGCAGGAGCAGGTGTGATTTTCAAAAACCCTCAAGGGGGATTGCATCCTCATGGATTTAGATTGCAATTTGAATGTACAAACAATGAAGTAGAATATGAAGCATTGATTCAAGGGCTAACACTTTCTCGTCATATGGAAATCATTGATATCATATTCATGGGAAACTCAAAGTTGTTCATTAATCGGGTTCAGAAAATATATAATATAAAAAAGGAAAAATTGAAGGCCTATGCTGAAAGAGTTTGGGATCTTATCCAAAGATTTAATTCCTTTAACATATCATTCATAAAAAGGGAAATAAATTAGAGGGTTGACTTATTGGCAGTTCCAACTTCTCTTTTCAATCCATAATCATCTCATAATTCATTCCAAGTCACGATGATTTTTGGCACGTCGATACCAGATAACCAAGATTTTTGGAAAGTATTCGAAAATGAAGATTATATTGTTGAATTTCTCATGTTAACAAGAAACTCAAGGAAAAGTACTAAAGAAGAAGAGTTTTTAGAGAATCATAAGTCTACATATTTAAATCGTGGAAGTGACTTGTGTACTAAAGTTCGTGTTCTTCTAAAATCCCTATTTACTCGAGATGATAAACTATCAAAGAGAAAAATAGGTGAAGAATTGCCACTTAGAAAGGTCTAAGATATTCAGAAAGTGAATATTGGAACTCTAGAAAGCCCGAGGTACTTAAATTTGGGAAGTACACATACTAAGGATGAGACTGACCAATACATCAAGCTCTTTAGATATTTTTAAGATTTGTTTGCATGGACATATGATGATATGAAGGACTATGATAAAATTATTATCCAACATTGATATGAATTTATGAGGGAACAAAATGAAACATAGAAATATGACAGAAAAATAGAGATACAGTAATACTCAATTTTTATTAATGAATGAAATATGCAGGAACTATAAAAATGTAGAGTGAAATGAACTTTCTAGAATGGTGGTGGCTTATATTTTGAGAAGATATGTGACAACTACGTACATTCAAAAAAACTGATTACAATGAGGCTAAAAGGAATTTTAACATAAAGCATTAATGAGAAAACTCTAACCCTAGAAACACCAAACCGTTTGTGGGCCTCGATGTGGTTAGTTGATACATCAACTTCCTGGGGGCATGACTTTTGCATACAATATTCATTTGGAGTGATTGGTAGCCCATTGGAAATGTATACCCATGAAGTACACATTATAGTGACCCAATACATGCCTCTAGCTATCTATTTGGCGCTACCGAGCCAAAAAAAACATCATTTAGGGCCTCAAAATGACCCTAGATTTTTAGGACCCAAAACAAACTGTAGAAAACTACCAAGATGGAAATTGTGTTTTGAGCCAATGGAATACCTAGTTGGCCACTGATGTCCACCTAGATTAGTCCTCCCCCCTTAAGAAGCAATGGTCTCCATTCTGTTGAGTTCCACCATTAAATGGGGAAATGTTTGTTGAATTTGATGCTTGTTGAGCCACTTTCCTTGGTGTAGTAGTTTCCCTTCTTTGACAACCCGATAGAGTTGGATATTCTGTTGGTGAGTTCCCTTAACTTGTGTGTGCATGATTTGATCAATGGTTTCATTTTCCATGCAGTCATGGTTGATATTTGTAGGTGTCATCTACTTTTCCACCTCTAATGTCTCCAATAGTGGTGGAAAATATGGCCAAAGGAGGTCCACACTGAAAATTGGGTGAAATCCAAGGAAGGGGGGAATACTTAACTCAAAAGAATTGTTTCTCACATCCTTGGTGATGGTGTAAGGTCCATATTTAAGTGGACATATATTTTGATAGGGAAATGTAAGGTGCTCTTTCTGCAAATGAAACCAAACCTTGTCTCTCACCTGAAACGTTTTTGGAACCGAATATTGATCATGGTGTTACTTGCACTTGGCATTGGCTTTTTGTAAAATATCATGGACCCATTGGTGGATGTGTTGAATTCATTCAATGGATTTGGTGGTTTTTTCGGCCTCAAATTGAGCATGGAAATATTCCTAATATGTCGACACAAGGGGCACCGCTACATCAATGGGGCCCAATGGTTGAAATCCTAGGCCCACCTGAAAAAGGGTTGTGTTCAATCGAGCTATGGAGGGATATGTTGTAGTTGTGTTGAACATAAGGAAGGATCTCATCCCATGTGCATGGATACTTGGAGTTGTACGTGCACAATATATGCATGATCATCCTATTGACGCCCTTTGGTTGTCCATCAATTTGGGGTGGAAGCTAGTGGATTTGGTGGGCTTAGTGTTCAGTGGTGACCAAAGGCTTGACCATAATGTAATCAAGAAACGGTTGTCCCAATCTGATCTGATGGCCTATGGTAGTCCAAATTCTACCCATACACGCTCGAAGAAGAGCTTGGTAGTGGCCTCGATTATGATACTCTTCTTGCAGGATGTCAAAATGGCCATATTAGAGAATAGATCAACAAACACAAGTACATGGTCATTTCCATGCTTGGTTGAGGGGAGACCTAAGATGTATTCCATCAATATGGTTTCCCAGGGCCTATCGGGAGTAGGAAAAGGGGTTTACATTCCTTTTTTCTTAATGGTTAGATTGGTGATGGAGCATGTAGTGTAGGATTTGATATACTTAATGTTGATTAATTGTGTTGTTTGTCATTGATGTCAACCCTTGAATTTTTTTTGAGGTATAAAGGTATGAATATCAGTGTATTTGTAGGTAAGACTATTCTATATGTATAGTACATGTCATTCCATTTCCGATGATATGTGGAATGTCACATAACTCCTCACGGTTAGAGAGTTATGGACTTGTGAAGTTGGAGAACCCTCATGACTTATCTAGAAGCCCCTAAAGGGTCAAATAAGTCAATTTGTTCTAGAAACTCCTAGAATAAGTTTACTAGTCAAAGTGATTGTAACTAGGAGTTAATCATGGGTTAAGTTGTTTCAAAAAGAAAATAATTAAAAATAAATTAGTTGCAACTAGAAGTGGTGAGTTTATTATTTGTGGATAAAGTGGTTAGAAGTGGGTTAGCCCTAAAATAAGGAAGTTGGTAAAGTTAGTTAGAAGGTAACCCCTTGAGGAAGCTACTTGGAGAGTATAAATAAAAGAGAAAGGGTATCCTATTAGAACCTATTGAGCACATTTAATATCTATTTTTGTGAATTGTTATGGGTAGGCATCATTGACAAATCTATAGTAGTGATTCTGAAGCAACAAAAAATTTGCAGGTATGAAGGGTTGAGACTGTGGGTACTGAACTAGGGTTTTACTGAAGACAACAGTAGGTCATAGTACTAGAAGTGAGTGGACATCTGCAAGCCATAGTGTGGCAAAGTGCGGATACCTGCAAGCTTACTAAAGATAAATCACAGATCTGTTGCCAAATATGAAAAGGAATATTTGATTTATCATTACTGACAAGCTGCAAGGCAGAGAAGTGAGTACAAATATGAAAAGGAATATTTGATCTATCATTACTGACAAGCTGCAAGGCAGAGAAGTGACTACAAAAATGTGTGACAATGATCTGGTACAACAAAACCTTCTAGAGAAATTAAAAGGTATGTTATATACGTGTTGTAGTTGGTTATTGGTAATGGTATAGGGTTTGATCATGGAAGATAAAGCATGTACACGTGAGGGTTTGTAGGCTGGTTGGTACTTGCTGGATGAGGTAGATATACAATAGTATATTTCTGGTGTATTAGTTTTCTATGGTTGGAACACTCCATGAAATATTTTGTTATAGTACATCTTGTTATTTTGGAGCATATTTGAGGCATCTTGGTTGAAGAGTGTTAGTGAAGATACTAATATAGTTTGAGGCTGCATTACAGCTAGGGTTTAGAATATGATGGATGCAATGGTTTCCTATATCTGATGAATGGTTCATGCTTTATGTGTGACACTTGGTTGGTGAGGTTTTCTTGACTTCAGTTCATGGTATATACTTTATACATAGGGTATGTGACATATATGATCATATATGAAACTACAGTAAAGAGTTCCAGTATCAAGTTCAGTAGTGGCAGTTGACAAAGGAAAAAGAGTGACGCTGAGAGTGTTACTAGTAATCCGTGAGTTACAGTGAAGAAGATCGCGGACATCCATGAGTTGTAGTTAAGAGAAGTGTGGATACCCATGTGTTGCAGTATATATAGGTCATGGATCTACAAGGAAGGTTTGAAGAATAATTAGGTCAGTGAAAGATTTGCATCAGTGATAGTGACAAAGGTTAGCAATGACAGTAATAGAGTTCAACAGTAACAGTGAGAAGTTGTCCACATTTGGCACTTATATTTCAGGGTGGTTGGACGAGGCAAGGATAGGTTGTTGTAGCCACCTTTTGGTTGTAGCCGGAGAACATAGGGGGTTTTAGCCTCCTTCTAGTTGTATCCAAAGAATTGGGGAGTTGGAGCCTCCCTCAAGTTGCAGCCTAAAAATATAGGGGGTTGGAGCCTCCTTCCAGTTGCAGCTGGAGAACAAAGGAAGTTGGTGTTTCCAATGAATATAATTATTAAATACATATAAGGAAAAGCATTTTGTGGTTTTCTCTCGCATTGGGTTTCCACGTAAAAATATGGGTGTATTGTGTATGTGTGATATTGCTCATTGTTCATGGTTCATTTATTCTACACTTGTTGAATGATATTGGTAATTTGATCATAAAGTTAAAATCACTTATATACTACAGTTAGAAAAATGGATTAAAATTATCTATTATTGATTCACCCCCCTCTCAGTAATCCAACAATTTGTATCAGAGAAGGTTCCTTCAGGAACTAGTATAACTACTGGAAGGTAGATCATGGAGATCAACAATATGTATAAAAATGGAATACCACAGTTTAATGGAAAGAACTATTCATTATGGAGCAGAAGGATGAAAACATATGTACAAGAACAAATATTTGAGGTTTGGAAATCAGTAGTATATGGATATAAAGAACCTGTCATTCCTCCAACAAATGCAAATGGAAGGAAACTCAATCTAAATAATTCGAAAGATAAAAATTATATCCCGAATGTTCTGGTTGATTCAGTATATTTAAAAGTTATGCATTACAGCTCCGCAAAGGATATTTGGGACAAACTTCAGAATCTTTATGAAGGAGACACAAAATTCAATGCAACAAAGCTTCAAACTTACAAAGGTCAAATTGAACAACTGAAGATGAAGGAAGATGAAAATATTGCATCTTATTTTTTACGAGTTGATGAAACAGTGAATTCTATTAGAGGATTGGGAGAAGAATTTGATGAATCTATAATTGTTCAAAAAGTACTAAGATCTCTCCCAATGAGATTTGATCCTAATATTTCAACACTAGAAGAAAGAACAGTTCTAGATTCAATAAGCATGGATGAACTACATGGAGTATTCACAGCCTATGAAATGAGAATAGAACAACAGAATCCAATTACAAAAGAAGCATCATTCAAATATTTCAAGAAGCCAAATAAAAAAGGAAAGCAAAAGGCAAAGTCAGATAGCAGTAACAGTGACATCTCAGAAGACAATGAAGAAGTATCCAACTTCGTCAAAAGACTAAAAAATGGAACTGACAAATATAGAGGTAAGATTCCATTGATTTGTTTTAATTGTGATGGTATTGGTCATTTCGCTAAACAAATTCCCCATAAGAAAAAAGAAAAGGAATGAAGAATATGATTGAAATAGAAAACAAATATAAAAAGGAAAAAGAACCAAAAAGAAATTTTTCAAGAATTTTTTTTTCACCAAAAAAGATAGCACCTCATCAGACGAAGATGAAGTCAGTGAAAGTGATACAGAAATGGTTATATTCATGGAATTAAAATATTCTGATGAAGAAGGCACCAAAGAAGAATATGAAGAAGCAGAACTTGACTATAGAGAAGAATTGTTGAGTGCCCTAGAAGTTATAAAAAAGGAAAAGAAAAAAAACAAGTTGTTATAGGAAGAACTAAAAAGAAAAGAGGAAGCTCAAAATTCCAACTCCGAAGAACTAGAGCAAATGATCACTAAATTAAAAATCCAATTTGAAGAACAAAAAAGAAATGAAGAAGCACTCAAGGAACGATTGGAAGAAAAAGACAAGATCATTGGAGGTTTGGAAGCAGAGATTGTCACATTTAGAAAATACCTTCAAAAGAAAAACATGCAGAATAGCTCTAAAGTTTTGGATAACATTATTAACAGTCAAAGGCCACATCATGAAAATTCCGGAATAGGATACAATCAGACATAAAATGGATCAATCTCCAAAACAACAGATCAAGAAACACAACCAAGAAGCTATGCAGAGACAATCAGAGGAGACAATAAGTTTTACATTAAGGAAGATCACAGAGACACTCCTCCACCCAGAAGATTCAAATTTCAGAATCAATGATAATCAGAAACAAGAAGGCCTCTATAAGAAGAAGCGTGCATAAGAGTAACTCATTTTAAAATATCTACATCTCCTAGGTATCAAACTATCTTTCTTGGTTTATGTTATTCATGTAACAGTTTTGGACATAAATATGTGAATTGCATAGAAAATAACAAGAACAAAGACAAACGTGAAAGTTATGCACAAAATGATTATTCAAGAAGGCCTAGTGAAGCACACAATAAAAGATACAACATGTTTGAATCTTTGAGTACTGAGATGGAATGCTACAAGTGCAGAAACTTTGGACACATTACCAAAAATTATAGAATGAACCTCAAATAATATGGATAAAGAAGCATAATCAATTCAACAATGAAGAATGCACACTTGCTATACAAGATAAACACAAGAAACGTGGTTGGTATTTTGACAGTGGCTACTCAAAGCACATGACAGGTGATAAGGATAGGTTTCTAACCTTTAGAAAGGAAAGAGATGGATCATTCTCCTTTGGAAATGATGACTCAACTAGAATCATTGAAAGAGGCATAGTCATAAATGGAAATAATGATACCCAAGAAGAGAATGTTCTACTAGTGGAAGATATGAAAAACAATATTCTGACTGTAAGTCAAATGTGTGACCAAGGCCACAAACTTGTGTTTGATTAACATAAGTGTGAGATAAGAAAATCAAGTTCAGGCAGAGTGGTTGCAACAACTGTAATAAATCCAAGCAACATATATGTATTAAGTGAAATTGGAAATGAAAAGTGTTGTCTAGGAAAGGAAGATGAAGTTTGGCTATGGCACAAAAGAATGGGTCACATAAACTTTGATAACCTTTTCAAAGTCAGCAAAAAGGAATCGGTCAGAGAAATACCCCAAATCATGAAACCTATCAACACTTTATGCAATCATTCTCAACAAGGAAATCAAACAAAGACCAGCTTCAAGTCAAAGAAATACTCCACAACAAAGCCTCTGGAAATTGTGCATACTGATCTAGTTGGACCAACTAGAACAAAAGGGTTTAAAGGTGAGAAATATTTTGTGTTATTGGTTGATGATTATACAAAGATTATTGTTGTTTGTTTTCTCAGGAAGAAGTCAGAAGCATTCAATAACTTCAAGATATACAAGGAAATGGTTGAAATGAAATAGATTCAAAAATAAAATGTTTGAGATCGGATAATGGAGCAGAGTTTACTTCAAAGGAATTTACAGATTTCTGTAGAAATCATGGGATAAAAAGGAAATTCTCCATTGCTAGGACACCACAATAAAATGGAGTCATTGAAAGGAAGAACATGACATTACAGGAACTGGCTCGAACTATGTTAATGGATTCCAAGTTAACAGACGTCTTTTGGGCACATGTAGTGCATACAACAATTCATATTCAAAACAATGTAATGCTAAAAAATAACTGTGATAAAACTCCCTACGAACTATGGAAAGGAAGACTAGCGAATGTGAAGAACTTCAGAGTTTTTGGAAGCAAACGCTACATCAAAAGAGAATATGGAAGAATGGGAAATGTTGATTCCCGTGTGGACAAAGGCGTACTTCTTGGGTAATCGAGCACAAGGAAATCATACAAATGTTTCAATACAAGGCTCAACAAATTTGTGGAAAGCATCAATTTGACGTTTGATGAGACAAGCGGAAGAAAAATAAAGGAAGAACAAAAGGAGTCAATGGATCAAGTTCACGAAGAAGAAGAAAAGGAATAAGAAGTATCAGAAAGGGAAGATGAAGAAGAGAAGTTAGAAGTAGAAGAGAAATAACAACAATATCTTCAAGTACCTCCAAATACACCTAGAAAACGAATACAGAAGAATCATCCATTAGATCAGATTATCGGGAAAAGATATGCATGAGTTGAGACTAGAAGAAGAATTCGTTCACCATAACAAATGCACCTAGCACTCTTATATTCAACTGAGTCAAGCAACTTTGAAGAATCTAGCAAGGATGAATTATGGATAAAATCCATGGATGAAGAGTTGGATCAGATAGAGAATAATGACACTTGGGAATTGGTTCCAAGGCCAAGGTACAAGAATTTCATCAACACAAAGTGGGTCTTCAGAAACAAATTAAATGAATATCGACATGTTACCAGGAACAAATCTATATTGGTATGCAAAGGATACACTCAGGTTGAAGGTATTGACTTTGAAGAGACATTTTCCCCAGTTTCCAGAATGGAAGCAATCAAATTCATCCTGGCTTATGCATGCTCCAATAATATTAAAGTGTATCAGATGGACATGAAATCAGTCTTCGTGAATGGGGGAAGAAGTCTACATTGAGAAACCAGAAGTATTTTAGTTGTCAAAGAATGAAAATTATGTTTGTAGGTTGAAGAAGATCTTGTGTGGTCTCAAACAGGCCCCCAGAGCATGGTATTCTAAATTGGACATATATTTACAGCAACAAGGGTTCAGGAAAGGAAATGCATATAACAACCTCTACATCAAGGTAAATCAATGTAGTATTTTGTTAATTGAAGTTTATGTTGATGACATTATCTTTGGAAGTGATGATGACATGATGAGCTAGAAATTTTCAAAGGATATGTAGAATGAATTTGAAATTCCATTACTTGGAGAATTATCCTTCTTTTTGGGTCTTCAGATATGTCCAAGCAACCAAGGATTTTTTTATTTCTCAAACCAAGTATATCAGAGAAATGCTAAAGAGGTTCAGGATGGAAGATTGCAAATTAGTCAATACTCCTATGCATACCAATTGTAAGTTAAGTAAATATGATGATTCAAAGTCTACAGATCAGAGTTAGTATAGGTCAATGATTGGCAACTTACTTTATGTGACAACATCCAGACCATATGTAATGGAGGTAGTTGGAAAGGTGACACAATTTCAAGCAGCACCAAAGGAATCACATGTTCTACCAGTAAAAAGGATATTCAGATATCTCTTGGGTGAGTGTTTGGTATCTTGGGTAAGCAAGAAACAGTCATCAATATCATTGTCTATACTCGAAGAAGAGTATATTGCAATAGTAGCATGTTGTACACAGGTTCTATGGATGAACCCATTCCAATATATTGTGATAACTTTGACAAATATACAGGTTGAGTATGATGAGCCCATTTCGATATATTGTGATAATACAAGCATCATCGTTATCTCAAATAATCCATTGATGCACTCTAATACAAAGAAAATTCCAATTAAGTATCATTTTCTATGGGAACAGGTTGTAGAGAAAAACATTCAAGTTGAGTATGTTGGTACCAAAACACGTATTGCAAACATCCTTATAAAACTGCTTCCAAGGAAAGCCTTTGAGTATCTTTGTCAAAAACTTGGGATAGTTTCTGGCCCACAATGAATTTTGAATGTTACTCTTATATGTCTTATATTTACACGAGGAAGCACCATAAAGAGGATAGTTCAGTTAGGGGGAGAAGCCATGATGAGAATTTACCTTTTCTATTGATGTCAAAGGGGGAAAGATTCCTCATATGCATGGATAAAGAGTTAGATTATTGGAGAGAGAGAAGAGGCATGATTCCAGGGGGAGCTATGGTCACAAAGGGAGAATGAGTGATATGACTTTAGTGTTTCCATCAATGCCAAAGGGGGGGTATTGTTGATTAATTGGGTTGGTTGTAATTGATGTCAACCCTTGAAGTTTATTTGAGGTATAAAGGAATTGAAATCAATGTATTTGTAGGTAATACTATTCTAGATGGATATTACATGTCATGCCATTTCCAGTGATATGTGGAACATCACATAACTCCTCACGGTTATAGAGTTATGGCCTTGTGAAGTTAGAGAAGCCTCATGAGTTATATAGAAACCCTAGAAGCCCCTAGAACATCAAAGAAGTCAATTTATTCTAGAAACTCCTACAAGAAGTTTACTAGTCAAAGTGCATGTAACTATGAGTTAATCATGGCTTATGTTGTTGCAAAAAGAAAATAATTAAAAATAAATTACTTGCAACTAGAAGTGGTGAGTTTACTATTTGTGGATAAAGTGGTTGTAAGTGGACAAAGTGGTTAGGAGTGGGTTATCCCTAAAAGAAGGAAGTTGGTAAAGTTAGTTAGAAGGTAACCCCTTGAGGAAGCTACTTGGTGTTATAGAAAGATTTTCCTCATCCCATGCAACTTGATCAAAAGGCCTTTTCCATTTCCCTATGCAGACTTGAAGTCCCCTTTTGCAGTTCCTAGAGAAAAAAATTGTATTTTTCCGCATATACACACCCTAACAAATATACAACATGCGTATAAGCATGTTGCACCATTACAACCCACATCCATCGATTTTTGTGCTCAAAATTAAAAAATGGTGTTGGGTTTGCATGTCATGACACGGGATCCATGATCCTTGACCTTCCATATACTGTAAGCACTCTGACTCTTCCCTTCAATTCCATTTGAAGGCTATAAATGGGCCATATCCAAGCTATGGAGAAGAGGAGAAGAATTCAACTTTGAGAGTAAAGTTACTCTGGAGAAATTATTCACTTCATATTGAGTCTGCATCCCTTTGTCCTTTTAAGTCTGAACACATTATTCAGCCCCCCAACTCTTCCCTATTTGATGGAAAACCTCATTGTCTCTATTATATGAGCTTGCCTTTGGTGGAAGATTAAAGTGGTGGAGGCCCAGTTGGAAGGGACATAGTTTCTCGGTTCTGAACGTGCTGACATAGAATTTTGTCATTCATACACTTATGTTGATTACATTTTAATAGAAATACTCTTTTAGCGTCCAATTATTGTCTTGAAAATATTTGAACTGTTATTCCATGGGCGTATTTGTTATGAATATTGATGGATTATGCTATTATATGTGCTAAATTTATATATTATCACCATATGCTTGTGTATATTGGTTGTTGAGGACAAGTTGCAGGTGTATTTCTTTGAGTCAAGTGCTCAACAATGGACTTCATCGAACGTCTAGACGAGGCAGGCTCTTTATCTTGTCTTGTTAGCATGTTTGTTTATATAGCATTCTTGAGATTAGAGTTAATTTCTGCATTCATTTCCGTATGTTTTGGTTTACCCCATTCCATAGAGTGATTTTCCTCATAACATAATTGGCGACCATACTGGGGAGGGAATCTTCTTTCGGGGTTTGGAGTGTTTTTCTCCTTTGATTGCTCTAGATTATCTTGAGTTTCTTGTCGTCTGATTGCTTGACATCCTCTTTTTACTTTGAGTCTGAGTTTCTTGGCCTTATCCTTAACCTGGTAGTGTTTTAATACATATACACGGGTTTTACCTTGAGAGACACGTACATACGTGATATGTCATTTTATAGGGAGCGTACATACGCGGTTGTCCCCTGAACAGTCGTGTACATCATCCTTTTTTGATTGATTGTTGAGTTTGATGTTTGCTAGGTAAGTTTGTATGGTTGTTGAGTCTTCTTGGGTCTCTGTCATGACTGTTAAGTGCCTACAGAGTGATAGGAAACCTTTCTTTGGTTGAATTTTCAGGCGGCTTTTCTTTCTCATCATCCTTTTCATTGGTTGTCCTTGCATCTTGGGTTGAGTGTTTGCTTCTTGATATTCTAGTTGATTTGTATTTGTTTGCATACAATAGGGTATTTATATCAAGTTGTTGTTCAATCCTTGCATTTTCATTCTTTTATATTGAAAATACAAAAATATACATTTTTCATTATTAGCATTTGATCTTTTGGGTTCTTATCGTTGATCTTAGTACATGTATGGAAATATTGCATCTTATTTGAAATTGCATAATTGAATTGAAAGTTGCATTTTGAAAAGCTTATCATTTATTGAGAATTGAAGTTAGAAATTTGCATTATATTCATATTCATTTCTTTTACTTGCTGAGTCATAACATCATCAATTTCATGACCGCACCTTTAGACTAAACAAAGCCACTAAAAGTAACGCTGATAAATTTAAAATTGACTAGAAACGGTTTTGTTTTTCAAGATGCACAAACTAGCTTAAGATTTAGAGCCTTGGAATAGGATTTTGTGAGTAAACTTATCCAAGGATATTAAACTCAACATATGTTTATAACTAAGGGGGTGGAGGAATCCATTGTATAATTGGTGACACTAGGAGGCTCCGCTCACACCAGAGTTAAGCATGAGATTGTGTGAAGTTGGTTGAGGAGATATCCCTCCAATACCTTCTTAGGGTCAGGTATATTTCTGGGGATCTATTCGTATATGGGGGTCTTGCCAGTACCTTTACCTTTGTGAGAGGTAGTGATTTCAATATTTCAGGCTTTGTTACCTTGCCCATATGGTGGACCTAACTTACGATTGTTCACCTGCGTATTCGTTATATCGTGGTGGCTTAGTTGCTTGACATAGGTAGCCACATAGGTTACTTGCAGGGGTTATTCTGCAGGTTCCCTAGGTCAAATAAGGGTCAGACAACACACAACCTTTATGGAGGATTACCTCTCCGAGGGGATTTGAACGACTGGTTGTTAATCCCATGAGGGCCCTTATAACTGATTTTGATACCTCCTATCTTTTGAAGGGAGTCTCAGGCCCCTCTTGGGCGAGACATACCTACTATAGTGAGGGAGGCACCCTTTCAGCCACTATAACATGTTTGTGTGCATTGGAATTTTTTCTTTACTTTGGTGTTCTCTCTAATTATTAGTTGGCCTTAGGATTTTGTATTGTGTCATGATTTTTCATTGCTATGGTTACTGGAGATCTTGTGACTCCCTCAATTAGTGCTACCCAACCCGTGGTATTTTCTCATTCTATGGGGACGAATCCTTTTGTATTTTTGAGTGGTACGTCGAATCATGATAGTCAGCCAATACCTTGGGCCTCTAATCATTTTTCTCATGGTATTCCAGACATGTATTCGCACTTGCCATCCTCTGTCTCGTCGCCTTATGTGAATCCTATCATTGTGTATGGGGGAATGATGGCTCATTTTTATCCCTTTTCATTTGATGGGAGTCATATCCCTCAACCAACTCTTACGGTAGAAGGTTGGAATGTTACTTCCTATGGATCCAATCCTAGATTCATTTTTCTAGGAGAAAGTGTTCAAATGGAAGGTCATTCTACTTATTACATCTCGTCCATCTATCCTTCTTCCACTATGTCAGTTCCTACGAACGATTTTTCCACAATAGACCTTCGTCTGTCCTCTGGTGTTTCATCTGGGGGAGTTATTTTTATAGTATGGAAAACCCACTTCATGAAGTTCCCTCGTTTGGGGGAAACATATATCCTAACCTGAGTAACCCTTGTCATGTCTCTTTCTCTTCACAAGGGGATTCCTCGGTGACGATGACCTTACAACCCTTTATGAATCAGTTTGGAGGAGGATACTTTACTTCCAGATAGGGCCATGGTGTATACCAGAACCCTTCCTGGCCTAAAATTTCTAAAAACCAATATTTCCCAGAACCTTCGTCTCAAATGTCGCAACCAATCGCCACAAGTCCAGTCACTGCGAGTCATACTAGCATTATATCACCAACCTCTACTATTTATGTTGGAGATAGGTCAACAACCTCTCCAACCAGACACTACAAGTCATGCTGGGGAAAAAACTCTAGTCATTTCTAGTCACATTGCATATACATCACCAACCTTTGCTAGTCATGTTGGGGATTCATCACCAACCTCTGCTAGTCATGTTGGGGGTTCATCACCAACTTATGCTAGTCATGTTGGGGATTCATCACCAACCTATGCTAGTCATGTTGAGCTTCATCATCAACCTATGTTATTCATGTTTGGGATTCATCACCAACCTCTTCTAGTCATGTTAGGGGTTCATCATCAACCTCTTCTAGTCATGTTGAAGGTTCATCACCAACCTATGATAGTAATGTTGGGAATTCATCACCAACCTATGAAAGTCATGTTGGATATTTTCTACTAGCCTCTGCAAGTCATGCTGGGATCATGTCACCAACCACTGCAAGTGATTCTAGGGGGGATTCATACGATTTAGAAGCCTAGACGTGTAATATGTAATCCCAAGTTCCTTTGTAGGATTTGCAAAGGATATCACCTTACTCGTTTGTGCCCTACTACTGTTGTGGTACAAGAAGTGTAGTCCTTTCCTAGGGTCCCTTCGGGTTCCGAGTCATATTTGGTTTCCCAACCTTATTAAATTGATACATTGGTTGTGTCGATGAAATATTTGGCTGACACCACTCTCGTTTTGGGAAGTGATGCGTCTCTGGACCATGATGTCTCGCATCATCTTCAACCAATGGTCGTGTCGATGAAATATTCGGTCGACACCACTCCTATTTTGGGGGGTGATGTGTCTCTCGACCATGTTTTCTTGCAACCTATTCAACCAACAGTTGAAGAAGTGGTCGTGTCGATGTAATCTTCGGTCGATCCCACTCTTCTCTTGGAGAGTGACAAGTCTAAGGAAGTGACATTGTCGATGCAATATTTGGTCAATCCCACTCTTCTTTTGGAGGGTGATGCATCTTTCAACCATGTCCTTATCAGTTCTAGTCATGTACCTTCTAAACAAGAAAAAATTCCACTCTCTTCAAGTACGGTCCCTCCAAGTCTTAGGGTGGTTTCCTTTGATTGGAACGATATTGTAGAGCCTTGACTTCCTTCTTATACACCCTTCCAGATAAGGTGCATTCTTCGATATATTGGAGATAAGGTAACCTCTACAAGTATTTTATCCTCCTTGACTTGGAAAGATTTTGGTTTTCCCAAGATTGTTTCAACTATCTGTGAGTTGTTGAGTTTCGACAGAAGTCTTGCACAGAATCCTTGGCCTTCCCCATGACATGTTTCTTAGAAAAACATCCCCGAGTCATGTTTAAGCTCTTTTCCAGCTCTCTCAAAAAGTGAAAAGATTGTCGAGTGACCTTGTCTCTTTCACACTCGTTAATTGGATTTGAAAGGACGTTTATTTGGTGTAAGCTTAACCCTTTTTTGGACCAAGTAGACTAATTTCAAAAAAGGAACACTCTAGTCACTAGTGTCTAGAAGAGTTCTCCTGGGAATTTTATTATACATTTTCGGGCCTAGGGGACTAAATTTACGAAAAACAACATTCTTTGGAGTTAAGTTGTAATTGCATCTCCTTCTCTTTCTTGCAGTGTTGAGCCTATTGTTGGTTCCCACTTTTGCATTATAATCCTATTATCTCGACAGTTTGCATCATCAACCAAGTAGATCCTTGTTTATATCCTTTGCAGCGTGACACCTTATACCCTAAGACGAAACATTCCCCCGAGTGTCCATATATTTCATGCACCTCCTTGCATTGAGCATAGGAATGTTCCACTATTGGAACCAGTTGCTTAATTGCAACACTCGTTTCCTCCTTTGTATCGTAGAATCCTCCTATGTATCATAGCATTCATTTGTCTATGAAAAAACAAAAAAATATGGGCGACAAAAGGATATTATCTCATGTTGGCAACAATCGTGTCGCCTTTGAACAAAGCACAAAATTTTGAGTCTGCTTGTCATCCAAATTTTGGGCTTAGCATGACCATAGGAAGTTGAGCTCATTACTTAGAGTTTACTCCTTCGATTGGTTAATATTCCAGTCCTTATGGAGAGTTTGATTGGTGCCTCCTACATCACAAAGTTTCATAATTGAGTCTATGTTTCCAGAGTCTTCCATATGTCTCATGCTCTTGTTCAAAGGATGTCTATCAACCTGTGTTGGCCATTTCTCAGAAATATTGAATTTTCATGTCTTCCATAGCCTCAGTATGTCTCAAAAGTACATGAAGTTATAATCATACCATGCACCATGGTCTTACTTTCCTTATGGGTAGGTAACCTTGAACCCAAAAATCGACATTTCCTCATTGGTCGTTGACTGGGGGGTTTCCCTTGTGTTCGACGGTGATAAATCTATTCACACATTGGTATTCATACAATGTCTTGGATTCCATTAGTCTTATTGGTGGTTTCCTCGCCTTTGTCGGCAATTTTCCTTATTGGATTCTTTTCAAAGGGTATTTTTCATGCACTTCTTACATCTTGTGCATGTGAAATACGCACAAGGTTGTTGGTTCATCAAGTTATTTCTTTATACCTCGTGCTGAATGATTATAGATGCCTTAATGTTCTCCTTTCAATGATTCTCCTTCCATCGACTTCAAACCATCTATTCTAGAAACGAGGACTAGAATCCTAGGAGTACCTAGAGGCTTGCAATCATTAGTGGCAGGTTCTCTCACCATTGATAGTTGGGAATACATCAATGTCTCTTGATCGATGGATTCTTCAAGTGTTCGACCTCAACACCTTTATTCACACTTGTAAGAATGTACGTGGTGCCTTGATACCTACTTTAATTATCGGTAGGATGTCTTGCATTTGTTAATAGTGTACCTCAATGACCAGTAATCAAACAAAGTTTCATTGTGTTCGACCTAAACTCCTTTATTCACATGATGTATACTTTCACCTTTGGCGAATCATGTAGAAGACTTAAAGACATCAATTCATATTCACAGATTTCCTAAGTTGTTGCTATCATTGATTAGACCAATGCCTATATGACTTCAGTGATCATAGGAGATAGTATTGTACTCCATTGTATACAGATATATTCAGATTGATTTTGAGATTGGTTTTCACTGGGCCTTGTTCGTGACTATGACAACCTTTTACATGTATCTACTTTTGTATTGCCTATTCATGTCCATGAACAGTTTTTTGGTATATTTCCACATGGATCTGTAGTGTAATTCAAATTTTCATCCATGCACACAAAGTCATTATGGATTGTAATATTCCTATGAGCAACTAGCTCGTCCAATTGGATCTCCATTACTCCACTTCTTGGAATTATAATGTATTTTGGCCATCGCAGATACTCCTCTGACCTCACACATTAGGGGGCATTTGTTATAGCAAGATTTGCCTCACCCCATGCAACTTTCTAAGAAGTCCTTTTCCATTTCCCTATGCAGTCTTGAAGTCCCCTTTTGCAGTTCCCAGAGCTAAAAGTTGTATTTTTCCATTTATATGTAGGTTGCACCATTACAACTCACGTACATCACGTTTTGTGCTCAAAATTAAAAAATGGTGTCGAGTTTCCATGTCACGTCACATGATCCATGATCCTTGACCTTCCATATACTAGAAATTCTCTAAATCGGCCCTTCAGTTCCATTTGAAGTCTATAAATGGGCCATATCCAAGCTGTGGAGAAGAGGATAAGAATTCAACTTTGAGAACAGAGTTACTATGGAGAAATTATTCACTTCATATTGAGTCTACATCCCTTTGTCCTTTTAAGTCTGAACACATTGTTCAGCCCCCAAGATCTTACCTATTTGATGTAGAACCTCATTGTTTCTCTTATATGAGCTTGCCTTTGGTGGAGGATTGAAGTGGTGGAGGCCCAGCTGGAAGGGACTCAGTTTCTCAGTTCTGAACGTGCTGACACGAAAGTTTGTCATTCATACACTTATGTTGATTACATTTTAATAGAAATACTCTTTTCTTGTCCAATTATTGTCTTGCAAATTTTTGAATTGTTATTCCATGGGCGTATTTGTTATGAATATTGATGGATTATGCTATTATATGTGATAACTTTATATATTATCACCATATGCTTGTGTATCTTGGTTGTTGAGGACAAGTTGCAGGTGTATTTCTTTGAGTCAAGTGCTCAACAGTGGAATTAATCAAACGTTTGGATGAGGTAGACTCTTTATATTGTCTTGTTATCATGTTTGTTTATATAGAATACTTGAGATTAGAGTTGATTTATGCAGTCATTTCCATCCGTTGTGGTTTACCCCATGTCATAGAGTGATTTTCCTAGTAACACTTGGATAGTATAAATCAGAGAGAAAGGGTCTCCTATTATCACCTATTGGGCACATTGAATATATTTTTTTTTGAATTGTTATGGGAAGGTATCATTTAAAAATCTATATCAATGAGTCTGAAGCAGCGACAAAGTTGCAGGTACGAAGGGTCGACACAGTGGGTACTGAACTATGGTTTTATTGAAGACATCCATAGATCATAGTACTAGAAGGGAGCCGACATCCGTGGGACACAATGGGACAAAGCGTGGATACCCATGAGTTTACTGAAGACAAACTGTGTATATGTTGCCAAAGATTAAAAGGAAGATTTGATCTATCATCAGTGACAAGTTGTAGGGAAGAGAAGTGACTACATGAAGGTGTGACAATGATCTGGTATAGTAGAACCTTCTATAGAAATTAAAATTTATGTTATATACTTGTTGTAGTTGGTTATTTGTAATCACCTAGGGTTTGATCATGGAAGATAAAGCATGTACACCTAAGGGTTTCTAGGTTGTTTGATGCTTGCTGGATGAGGCAGATGTGAAGTAGTATATTTTTGGTGTATTGGTTTGTTATGGTTGGAAAACTCCATGAGATAGTTTGTTAAAATAAATCTTTTGATTTTGGAGCATATTTGAGGCATATTGGTTGAAGAGTGTTAGTGAAGATACTAGTACAGTTTGAGGCTTCATTACAGTCAGGGTTTACTATATGATTGATGTAAGGGTTTCCTATATCTGATGAATGGTTCATGGTTTATGTATGGCACTTGGTTGGTGAGGAATTATTGAATTCAGTTCATGGTATATAATTTCAACATAGGGTATGTGACATATATGATCATATCTGAGACTATAGTGAAGAGTTATAGTATTAGGTTCAACAGTGACAGTTGATAAAGGAAAAATAGTGAAGTTGAGAGTGTTACTATTAATCTGCGAGTTACAGTGAAGAAGGTCATGGAAATCCACGAGTTGCAGTTAAGAGAAGTATTGATACCCACATGTTGCATTATATATAATTCATGGATATGCAAGAAAGGTTTGAAGAAGAACTAGTTCAGTGACAGTGACAGAGGTTAGCAGTGACAGTAACAGAGGTCAACAGTAATAGTGATAGGTTGTTCACTTTTAGCACTTATATTTTAGGGTGCTTGGATGGGGCAAGGGTAGGTGGTCGTATCCACCTTCTGGTTATAGTCGAAGAAAATAGGGGGTTGTATCCTCCTTCTGGTTGTAGCCAGAGAATTGGGGAGTTGGAGCTTCCCTCGGTTGTATCATGAAAATATATGGGGTTGGAGCCTCCTTCCAGTTTGTTAGAACAAGATTTGCCTCACCCTATGCAATCTTGAAGAGAGGGCCTTATTCCATTTCCCTATGCAGACTTACTTTCCCTGATTAATGAATCCAGAGACAAAAATAAATATTTTTCCACTTGTGCACACCTTGCAAGTTGTACAACATGCGTATATGTTGGCTGCTCCACTACAGCCCGCGTACATTGTGATTTGTTCCAGAAAATCAAAAATAAATGTTGGGTTTCCATGTCACAACAGAAGATCTCTGATCCTTGGCCTTCCATATACTGAAAACATTCTAACTCGGCCCTTTAGTTGCATTTTGAAGGCTATAAAGAATCCAATTTTGAGCTATGGAAAAGAAGAGAGAATTCAACTTTGAGAGCAAAGTTACTCTAGAGAAATTATTACTTCATTATTGAGTCTGCATCTCTTTGTCCTTTAAGCTGAACACAGTGTTCAGCTCCCAAGATCTTCCCTTATTGATGGACAACCTATTTGTCTCCCTTATATGAGATTGCCTTTTGTGGAGGATTGAAGTGGTGGAGGCCCAGTTGGAAGGAACTCGGTTTCTCAGTTCTGAATCGTGCCGATACGAAAGTCTGTAATGTTTTCACTTCTGCTGAACATTTATTAATAGAAATACTCCTTTCCCATCCAATTGATATCTTGCAAATATATGTATTATGATCCATGGGCATGTTTGTTTTGAATATTAATGGATTATGCTATCTAATGTGCTAACATGTTATATTATCACTATATGCTTGCTTTGCTTATTTGTTGAGAACATGTTGCAGGTATAAATTTTTGGGTCGAAGTGCTCAACGGTGGACATCATCAAACGTTTGGATGAGGTAGGACTTTTTCTTACTTCCTTTGCACATTAGTTTATATAGCATATGTTGGAATTGAGTCAATTTATACAGTCACTCCTATCTGTTGTGGTTCACCCTATCCATAGAGAGATTTTCCTCGTAATAGAATTGGCGACCATACTGGGGAGAATCTTCTTTGTTAGGGTTTGAAGTGATTTTCTCCTTAGATTTCTCTTATTTCTATTATGGTTCTTGTCATATCATTGCTTGACAACTCATGTTAGCTCTGGGTCTGAGTTTTTAGCCTTTCTCCCTTTCCTGTCCTTGTTTCAAAGCATATACGCGCATTTTTTGCTTGACAGTCGTGTATACATGCAGGTTGTCTCACTGCAAGCTGCATATATATGCTATGTTTGCTCAAACAGTCACATAAACATTTTTCCTTGCCTGTTTTCTTGGTCTGGTGTTTGTTGGGTGGGATTTGATGCTTGTTGAGCCTTCTTAGGTCTCTGTAGTGCCTGTTGAGTACCTCTGGGATGACAGGAAACCCTCTTTTTGTTGAATTTTTGGGCGAAGTTTTTCTCTTCATCTTTTCATTTTTATTGTTCTTGTACATTGGGTTGGATGCTTTGTTGCTTGATATCCTGCTTGAGTTGTCTTTATTTTATACACAGTAGGTTTATATATCAAGTTACTTTTCAGTCCATGCATTTTCAGTTTTAATATATTGAAAATACAAAACAAATAGGCATTTTGCATTGCTTGGCATTTTTTGTCTTTCAAATTTTTATCATTAGCTTAGTACATACAGTGAAAGATTGCATCTTTACTTCTGAATTGTAGATTTGAATTTGGAAATTGCATCGTTTTTTAGGAGCATATCATTCATCAAAAGTTAAAGTTAGGACTTTGCATTATCTTCATATTTACTTTCTTGCAGAGTCATAACACCATGGGTTTCATTACCATATACCTTTTTGAGTAATCACAGCCATAAAATCAACGTTATAATTTAAAAATTTATTAGTAATGGTTTTATTTTCTAGGGTGCACAAAATAGTCTAGGATTTAGTGCCTTGGAATAGGATTTTGTGAGTAAACTTCTCCAAGGCAATTAAATCAACATATGTGTCTGAGTCAGGGAGTGGACAAATCCATTGTATAATTGGTAAGATCAGGAGACTCCGCTCACACCGGAGTTAATCATGACGTCGCACAAATTTAGTTGAAGGGATATCCCCTGGATAATCGCCTAGTGTCAACTATATTTCTATGGATTTATTCATATTTGGGGATCTTGCTAGTGCCCATACCTCTATGAGAGGCGATGATTTCAAGGTTTCAGGCTTTGCTACCCTACCCATACGGTGATCTGGATTTACGACTGCTCGCATGTGCATCGGTTATACAATGGCTTATTAGTTGCTTGACTTAGGTATGTCATAGGTTACTTGCAAGGGTTATTCTGCTAGTACCCTGGGTCAGATAGGGGTCGGACAACACACAATCTTTATGGAGGATTACCTCTCCAGGGGGATCTGACCGACCGGTTGTTAATCCCATGAGGGCCCTTATAAATGATTTTGTTACCTCCAATATTTAGCAAGGACTCTCATGTCCATCTTGGGCGAGACATACCTTCTTTAGGGAGGGAGGCCACTCAGCCACTTTACCCTGTTTGCATGCATATTGGTCGTTTGACTTTTGGTGTGATTTTTTATTACTAGTTGGTCTTAGGATTTTTTATTGAGTTTCGGTATCATGGATAGTGGAGTTCCTTTTGCTCCCTCACTTACTACTACCTACCCCATGATGCCCACTCATTTCATGGGGACAAATCCTTATGTTTTTCATAATGGTATGCAAAACTATGGCACTTAGTCTGTGCCTTGGGTCTCTAGTCATTCTCCTGTTGATATGTATTCGCACTTGCCATACTCTATCCTACCTCCTTATGCAAATACAATTTTTGGGTCTGGGGGCATGATGCCTCCTTATTATCCCTCTCTGTTTGGTGGGAGTCATATCCCTCAAAAACCTCTTACGGTAAGAGGTTGGAATATTCCTTCCTACGAATCCACCATGCGAGAAGTAAGTTCCCAATTAGACAATCGTTCTACTTATTACACTCTGTCCACTTATCCTTGTTCCACTATGTCGGTTCCTATGAACACTTTTCCCATGGAGGACCTTCGTTTGTCCTCTGGTGTTTCATCCAGGGGAGGTTATTTTTATAGTATAGGCAACCCTCTTCACTAAGTTCCTTCGTCTGGGGGAAACATATATCCTCACATGAGTAACCATGGTCATGTCGCCTTCTCATCGCAAGCAACTTCCTCAATGTCAATGCCCTTACAACCCTTTATGAATCAGTATGGAGGAGGACACTATCCTGCCGAACAAGGACAGGGTGTAAACCAGGATCCTTCCTAGCCTGTAATTTCTCAAAACCAATCTTTCCTTGTACCTTGGTCTCAAATCCCACAATTCACCACCTCTGCTAGTCCATTCACTGCCAGTCATACTGGAGCTCCATCGCCAAACCCTGATAGTGATGTTGGAGATTGGTCGACATCCTCTGCAAGCCATGTTGAAGACCTACAACCAGTCGTTGCAAGTCATGCTGGGGGCACAAGTCCAGTCATTGCGTGTCATATTGGCATCATATCACCAACCTCTTCTAGTCATGTTGGAGATTGGTCGAAAACCTCTCCAAGTCATGTTGAAGACCTGCAACCAACCACTGCAAGTCATGCTGGGGGAACGAGTCTAGTCATTGCTAGTCACACTGCACATACATCACCAACCTCTGTTGGTCATGTTGGATATTTTCTACTAGCCTATGCAATTCATACTGGGAGCAAGTCACCAGCCACTGCAAGTCATGCTGGGGGCATTCATATGATCGAGAAGCCTAGATGTTTTAGATGTAGGGCCAGATTCCTTTGTAGGACTTGTGAAGAAAATCACCTTACTCGTTTGTGTCCTGCTACTGCCAGGATACCAGAAGCTTGGTTCTCACTTGATATCCCTTCAGGTTCTGAGTCGTCCATGGTTTCCCCACACTCTGTTATTTCTTTGGTTGATACAACTTTCATGCTGATGCAATCTTCGTCTAACACCCCTTTTACTTTAGGGGTTGATGCATCCTTTGACCTTGTTCTCTCACATCTCATTCAACTAGTGGTCGTGTCAATGTAATATTCAACCGACACCTCTCTTATGTTCGGGGGTGATGCATCTCTTGACCTTGTTGTTTCACATATTGTTCAACCAACAGTCGTGTCGATGCAATATTCAACCAACAACACTCCTATTTTTTAGGGTGATGCACCTCTTGAACTTGTTGTCTCACATCTTATTCAACCAATGGTTGAGGAAGTGGTCGTATCGATGCAATCTTCGGTCGATCCCACCCTTCTCTTGGACAATGACAAGTCTAAGGAAGTGGTTGCGTCGATGCAATTTTCGATCGATCCCACTATTCTGGTTCTAGTTCTATACCTTCTATGCCACGTCCTTAGCATTTCTAGTCTTGCACCTTATGAACAAGAGAGTGTTCTACTCTTCCCGATTTCTCTCCCTCTAAGTCTTTATGAGTTCACCTTTGACTGGGATAGTCCTGCAGGGTATCCAATACCCCCACCTGTGTCTTTTCCATTAAGAGACATGGTTTGATCTATCACAGCGACTATATACTCAGTTCATGCTTTATCCTCCTCGACTTGGAGATCTTTGGGTTTTCCCAAGCTTATGTCGGCTATTCGTAAGATACTGACATTCCGCAGAAGGCTAGTATGGGAGCCTTGGCCTTCCCCTTTACATGTTGATTAGAACAGTGTCCACGAGTTAATTTAAGCTCTTTTTCATATCGTCTTTAAAAAAGAGAAAATATTTCCGAGTAATTTGTACCTTTCGCACTCGTTAAATTGGATTTGAAAGATCATGAGTCTTAGTTAAGCTCTTTCCCAACTCGTTACCAAAAATAGAAAAGATCATCGAGTGAACTTGTCATTTTCACACTCGTAAATTGGATTTGAAAAGACATCTGCTTGGAACAATTTTACCCTTTTTTACACCAAGAAGACTAAAATACATAAAAAAGGACATTTTTTTGGTGTTAAGTTGTGATTGCATCTCATGCCCCTGCTTGCAGTATTGAGCCTATAATCGGTTCTCGATTTGCGTTATAAACCATTTGACTCAACAATTTTTCATCCTCAACCAAGCAGATCCTTGTTTATATCCTTCGTAATTTGACACCCTATACCTAGGGGGGAACATCCCCCAAGTGTCCATCTCCTGCATGCACTTTCCTGCATTGAGCATAGGCACGTTCCATTGTTGGAACTATTTTTTCTTACTTGCGAAACTTGTTTCCTCCTCTGTATCATAGCATTCGTTTGTTATGAAAAAACAAAAAAAGATGGGCAGGAAGGGAGTACTATATTATATTTGGCAGTAGTCATGTCGCCTTTGAACATAGCACAAATCTTTTGAGTCCATTCCTCATAATTTTGGGATTAGCATGACCTTAGCAGGTTGAACTGATTATAGAGCCTTCTCTACCGACCGGTTACTCTTCCAGTCCCTACAGAGAACTTCATTGATGCCTCATGCATATCATGGTTTTATATTTGGGTCTATGCTACCAGATTTCACCATATGTCACATTCTCTTGTTCAAAGGAATTCTATCAGCATGTGTCAGCCACTCCTCAGAACTCTTGAATTTTCATGTCGGACATACCCTCAGTTTGTCTCAGAATCACATGATACTTTAGTCCTATCATGCACCCTAGTCCTACTTTAATCATTGGTAGGTAACCTTGAACCCAGCAGTCAACATTTCATCATTGGTCATTGACTGGGTGGTTTCCCTTGTGTTCGACAGTAAGACATCTATTCACACATTGGGATTCGTGCAGTGTCTTGGATGCCATTAGCCTTATTGGTGGTCTCCTCGCCTTTGTCTACAGTTTTCATCATTGGTTTCTATTCAGAGGGTCTTTTTCATGTATCACTTGCACTTGGCACATGTTGTCCCTTGACCAAGTTTTGAGGATCCTTGGTCAGGTTTGACCTATTTTGGGACTTTGATAGGCTATCGAAGGCGGAGCCCAAGACGAAGCGGAGATCATAGGATCTCGGCCCCGTTTAGGGCCCTTTTTGGGATTCAGGATTATGTAACAGGTATGGGAATGTCGGCCCATGGGTTTACCCATGTTTAGGCATATTTTGTAATGTATAAATAAGTAGCTAGGCATTGTAAGAAGAGGCCAGTGTGTTAAGTGCTTAAGTTCAATCTATGTGATTGAAACTGTTAAGTGCTGAGTAAAGATTGCTTTTGTGCATACTGAATGAGTCTTGCAGAGCTCAGTGAAAGCGAGTGTAAGAGATTGAGAAGAGGCTTAGTGTTGTAACCTAGCTCGAGGAAGGAGGATCTAGCGTAGTGCGCAGATCTTCTGTCCTCTGCGGAGTAGGGATTTTGTGGCTCTGTGCATGTAATTGATTGAAGAATCTAATAAAGAAGATGAAGATTTGGTGGACGTAGCCCCAAGGTGGGGGTGAACCATGTACATGCTTTGTTGCTCTGCTTTGTGTGATGTATTGATGTGTTAACTTGCTTAGTGCTTTGATATAGATGAATTGTAGATAGATATGTTAATGCTATGTGCTTAATAGTACGAATGAATACTAGATCTAGCCTATGTGGATGTGCTTAGTGCTTGAATATAGTAGATTTGGTTAAATACTACAATGCTCTATAATTAGGGTTTAACTATGCTGTAAAACAAGATTGGATATTCATAAACTATAATTGCTAAGTGCTATGTTAAGGTGTTACAATCACAAATCTATGTCCCATCTAAGGTCTCAGACACTGGAGTCCTGCAACCACCCCTGCCTCTACCTCGGGTGAGACTTCATCTGTTCCGTAGGTGTTGCCGAAAGGGCCGGTAGTTAGGGTTTTTTTGGTGCATTGTTGTAGCGTTGAATCCTGGGTCTTCCCCTGTGCCAACAAATGGTTCTATTGTTAGGATTTGAAACTGTGATTGTTGGGAACTAAGGAAAGAGAAGCTCTGTGCGAAATCCAATCTAAAATTGTCAAAGCTCTGTGCATAGATCTATCGCTCTAGTGCACAGTATTCTACTTGATCTGTGAAGCTTTGTGCCAAGAAGAAGGGTCAGATATGAATAAAAGAGGTAAGATCTGAAAGCTTTGTGCTCTGAGAAAGGTAAAAGTGAGAATTTTGTTTTAAAAAAAAAACAGGTAAGATCTGCAAGCTCTATGCTTTGATAAAGATAAGCATAGTGAAAATTTTTAGATCTAGAATATTTGTTCTCTGTTGAAAGTAATATTAGGGGAATTTTTTTTTTCTAAAGTATGGATCTAGGTATGTTTGATAAGATTTGTCCTAGCTTGAAAAATAGGGCATTGATTAATGAAACAAAATGTGATATGAGTAGATTTGATAAGAATAGTGAAAGATATGTTATACCTATGCATAGAGAGAATGTTTGGACTAAAAAATGGATGTAGGATCTTAGAAAGAATTGTTTCCAGGTTAGCTACTATGATCCTAGTGCGTAATACAGGAAAGGTTGGGGATCATTTAAAAGAAAATGAGGATTAACCCTTTGTTACAGTTGCAGAAGACCAGGACATCTGGCTAAGGAATGCCCTGGTAGAAGATCTAGTTGCCTTTGTTGTAGATATATGGACCATGAAGTATTAGATTGCCCTAGAATGATTGCTAAGGTTGAAAGAATGAATATGAACCAAGAAAACCCTAAGGCAGATCCAGAAACTAAGATTATGGAAGAACCCTAGAAAGAATCAGAGAAAGTATTGCTACAGATGAAATAAACCCTGGATGACCACCGACATATTAGCTTATCAGATATCTTCAAAGAAAAAGAGTGCATTGAAGCAAGAATAGGAGACTTCGACATTGACTGTGTTATGGATGAGGAAACACAGGTGAATATCATGACAGAAAGAACTTGGGAACTTTTAGGGGAGCCTTCTATGATTCCTTCATTGGGAGGAATAGGATTATTCAGAGTAAAACTGATAACCCTATGTGGAAGACTTACCCAGATATCTATGAATGCTAATGGAACTTCAACAGAGGAATATTTTGAGGTTGTTAAATTTATTGAGAACAGTGCTCCATTTACTATGTTACTAGGAAAACCTTGGATCGAGAAGGACCAGACTAGAAGGAAAGAAGAAGAAGTATTAGAGCAGAAGAAGATGGAATTAAAAGATTTCATGACTAGGAGGATCTCACATCTAATTGAAGAATAGGAGAATAGATTGAAGCTTCTTAGGACCAGAGACATGGATGTCAAAGTTACAAGAACACAAGAATATTTGTAGAAGGCTAAAGTACCTATCCCAGATAGAGAAGAAGTATTACCCTTGAATCTTAGGAAAGAATCTCAACATTGCAAAGATAATATACCAAGAGGAGATAAGAATCATAATGAAAAGAGGAATACTCAGACGAAGCTCACTGGAAAGTAGGCTAGAAAACTAAGAAAGAAGAGAGCAAAGATCGAAAAGTTACAGAACGTTCCAGAGGGAACTTCGTAGAAGGAAAATTTACAAAACAGGAACTTCGTCGGGATATCAGAACGTCACATGGCACTTCTCCATAGTGAAACAATATAGCCATTGGGAACAGTATAACCATTAGACTGACACCCCGAACGAGTAGAAAGGAATTTATGGTTAGAAAGATCTCCACCATACCGTTGGGACTGCATTGTAATGGACAGAACTGAGTTAATGGAGGCTTCTTGCCCGACCTGATCCACAGGACTTCTATTCAAGAGAAGCCATAGATCATGCACTAGCATAGAATATCAAGGATACATACAATGATGTTCAGAAGGGGACACGAGGCTACAAGGTAGCTTCCATCCAGAATGGAGTAGTGCGCCTAGCATGTCAGTTAATTGTAGGGAAGCTAGTATAAAAGAACTGACCCACGCAGGTCACAGACTTTGTCGTTGACCTTGCAGGGAAGTGCATGGAAGGTCTACAGATGAACTAGGTGAAGTATTTAGTTAATCATCTAGAATTAGATTTTTGTGAAGCATAGGATCAGAGTTATGAATTCCATTTTAGCTGGCTCCTAATCCTCATCACGTTTTTTGCTTGGGAAATGTCGAAAGGTGTGACCTTCCCGAACATCAATCTATTCGAGCCACTTGCTGCGAAGTTCACCATGCTCTGGTACTCGAGCGATATGAGCAAACAGTGGCAGTTGAATGCTTTTTTTCACACATATTATCTCGAGCTGAAGAGAGCCATCGAAGCTGAACCTCGAATGACTCCGAACACCCCATAGATGTTTCAACCCCTAATGAAGTTCTGCGCAAATTGGCACTTCATCTACATTACAGGGTGATCAGACGAGCATAAGGAAGAGCTTCAATCATACTACAAGCTCACGAAATAGGACCTTGAGGAGATCACTAAGGACTGGTCAGAAGACCTCCTTATTCTTGCAAACCCTATAGAGATGTCTGACCTTGACATCCCAGAGACCATGCACAAAGAACATGATACACCCAGACCCAGCATAAGGAAGAAGACCGAAGAGGTCCAAGACTTAAGCAGTGCCTCAGGAAAGACTGCTTCAGTATCACCTGACTGAGGGTTGATGACAAAGTAGAAGCGATAAATGGAAAAGAAGTTGAACATAAACAAGGTGAAGTAAAACCACCTAGAGATGAGACCGATCCCCTGAAGAAGAGGAAGGTTTCTCCCATGAAACATTCTTCCCGAAAGAAATCTAGAGCCACCGTGACCAAGATGCAGATTGTACTCACTACCGATGATTTTGACTTCATCATAGCAGCCCTAAACGACACCTCGTGGGAAATCATGGAGAAAAAAAAAGCCAAGCAGGAGGAAATGTATGACAGAATTGAGGTCGAACTCTAAGAGGTATAGTAGGCCCTTCAGTCCATTTGTGTAGTTTACATTGTGCCCCTACCATCGAGAGAACCAGAGTTGGTAGATGAGCCAGCCCAATTTCGCCAACTAGCAGATGCAACCGAAGCTCTCTTTCGTTGAGAAAAATAAGAAACTGAAAAATCCACCCAGGCCTTGAAGCAAGTGAAAGAAGTACTCGCAGAACAACGTCGACTTGAAGAGAAAGAGAAGGTTTCTCTCCAGATGAAGTTTGAAAAGGAGAAATCATAGATTCAGCAAGAAAATGAACATTTTCTCGCAGAGCAACTCGAAGTGAAAGAAGCATTCAACAGAGAACTTCGCTCTTTGACAGGATTAAAGCCACAAGTAGAAGACCGAGTCACGCATCAAGTAGAGAAGCTCATAGAAGCTATCCAGTAGCTACAACAATGAATAGAAAACTTAGAGCTCTGCACAGTGCTCGACACTCCGCAGGATGTAAGGGATCAAAGAGAAGCAACTTTCTGAAGCATTGTTGAAAGAATCAAGGGCCTCGCCATGGAATGTAAGAAATTGAGTGATCACAGTGTCCAGATGTATGAGTGACTCATTGAGAATCCAGAGCTGAAGACACTAGAGTCACAGATCCAAGAGGTGAATTATCAAGCATAAATAATACAGGCATAGTTGAAGCCCTTGTCAGTTGTTGAAAGGATGAAGCGATCCCAAGAGCAGTGCACTGCCCAGCAGCAGGTCCACACCATTCAGAGAAAAGTCATGGAAGTGACTCAGAGACTTCAACATATATAGGATGAGGCTTACCAACTGTTCATAGAGATCGAAGGTCGAGGAGAAGAACTAGATCAAGTTGTCATTGCAGCTGAAAAACACGTAGTGGGACCTATCAACGAAGCAATCATACAAGAGTTCGATAAACAAGAGGTCGTGGCACAACAATAAGTCGAAGTAGATCGATCCAAGATCGAGGCTTTTGAAACTGAGCTACCCAGATCAGAGTGACTTGGGACGAGTTACAGGTGAGTGTTGGGAGCATGTTGGCCCTTGACCAAGTTTTGAGGATCCTTGGTCAGGTTTGACCTATTTTTGGGACTTCGACAGGCTGTCAAAGGCAGAGCGCAAGAAAAAGAGGAGATTGCGGGATCTCAGCCCCATTTAGGGCCCTTTTTTGGATTTAGTATTATGTAACGGGTATGGGAATGTTGGCCCATGGGTTTACCCATATTTAGGTCTATTTTGTAATGTATAAATAAGTAGCTAGGTGATGTAAGAAGAGGTCAGTGTGCTAAGTGTTGAAGTTCGATTTATGTGATCAAAAGTGCTAAGTGCTTAGTGGAGATTTATTGTGTGCATATTGAATGAGTCTTGGAGAGCTCAGTGCAAGTGAGTGTAAGAGATTGAGAAGAGGCTTAGTGTTGTAACCTAGCCTAGGGAAGGATGATCTAGTGAGGTGCACAGATCTCATGTCCTATGTGAAGTAGGATTTTTGTGGCTCTGTGCATGTAACCGATTGAGGAAGCTAATAAAGAAGACAAAGAGTTGGTGGATGAATCCCCAGGGTGGGGGTGAACCACGTACATGTTGTGTTTCTCTACTTTGTGTGATGTATTAATGTGTTAGCTTGCTTAGTGATTCAATATAGATGAATGGTAGATAAATATGTTAATTCTATGTGCTTAATAGTATGGATGAATACTATATCTTACTTATGTGGATGTACTTAGTGCTTGAATATAGTAGATCTGGTTAAATACTGCAATGCTCTGTAATTAGGGTTTAACTACGTTGTAAACTAAGACTGGATATTGATGAACTATAACTGTTAAGTGCCATGTTAAGGTGTTACAATCACAGATCTGTGTCCCAGCTAAGGTTGCAGACACTGGAGTCCTACAACCACCCCTGCCTCTACCTCAAGTGAGACTTCATTTGCTTCGCAGGTGTTGCCGAAAGGTTTGGTAGTTAGGGTTTTGTTGGTGCATTGTTGTAGCATTGAACCCTGGGTCTACCCCTATGCCAACAACACATGTGAAAGACACACAGGGTCATTGGTTCGTGAACTTGTTCTTCGTCCGATTCCCACCAAATCATGAAGCTCCTGCTTTGTACCCCATGCTGACTGATGAGAGATTCCTAAATTATCTCCTTTCAGCGAGTCTCTTTCCATCGACATCATCTCATTATCTAGAAATGATATCTAGAGTCTTATGAGTACCTCGAGGTCTGTAGTCATTAGTTGCAGGCTCTCTCACCATCGACAGTTGGGAATACATCAATGTCTTCTGGTCGATGGATTCTTCAGGTGTTCGACACCAACTACTCTATTCACACTTGTAAGAATGTACTTGGTGCCTTGATACCTACTTTCATTATCAGTAGGTTGTCTCGCATTTGTTAATAGTATACATCAATGACTGGTAATCAAATGATGTCTCATTATGTTTGACCTCAACTCCTTTATTCACATGATGTAGACTTGCACCTTTGGCGGATTGTATAGAAGACTTGAAGACATCATTATGTGGTTGCAACTTTCCTGAGCTGTTGCTTCCTTTTCATTGGACCAGTACCTATATGACTTCAGTGATCATGGGAGATCAGATTGTACTCCATGGTATACAGATATCCTCAAATTGGTTTTGAGACTGGTTTTACTGGGCCTTGTTCGTGACTATGAAAACTATTGGCATGTAACTGCATTTATATTTGCCTATTTTATGGCCACAAACACTTGTTTGGTATATTTTTCACATGGATTACCAGTGTATTCTTGGCACCCATGTATGCAAAGTCAGTAAAAAATGTAATGATCAATTGAGTTCATCTAGTTGGTTCTCTACCACTCCACTTCTGGGTTATTTATAATGTATTTCATCCATCGCAAATACTCCTTTGAACTCACACATTAGGGGGCATCTGTTAGAACAAGATTTTCCTCACCCTATGAAATATTTAAGAGAGGCTTGTATTCCATTTCCCTATGCAGACTTACTTTCCTTGATTAATGAATCCAGAGACAAAAATAAATATTTTTCCATTTGTGCGCACCTTGCAAGTTATACAGCATGTGTATACGCTAACTTCTCCACTACAACCCGCATACATCGAGATTTGTGCCAGAAAATCAAAAATAAATGTCGGGTTTCCATGTCATGATAGAAGATCTCTGATCCTTGGCCTTCCATATATTGGAAACATTCTAACTCGGCCCTTCAGTTTCATTTTGAAGGCTATAAAGAATCCAATTCTGAGCTATGGAAGAGAAGAGAGAATTCAACTTTGAGATAAAAGTTACTCTGGAGAAATTATTACTTCATTATTGAGTATGCATCCCTTTTTCCTTTAAGTTTGAACACAGTGTTCAACTCCCAAGATCTCCCCTTATTGATGGAGAACCTCTTTGTCTCCCTTATATGAGATTTCCTTTTGGGGAGGGTTGAAGTGGTGGAGGCCCAGTTGGAAGGAACTTTGTTTCTCAGTTCTGAACCGTGTCAATACGGAAGTCTATAATGTTTTCACTTTTGTAGATCATTTATTAATAGAAATAATCCTTTCTCGTCTAATTGATATCTATTATTGATTGCATGAATTGCAGAGGCTTGTGATCTCTATGGATGATTGCCTCCTTCCCTAGAATGTAATGCTTCCATTGGTGGCATGCTTGTACAATGGAATACATGTCTTTGTCATAGGTGGGGTACTTATAAATGAAATATCAGAGTGTATCTCTATGATAGGCCACCGCATGACCATACTAAGTGGGAATGACACCAACATCATACTCTAAGGAATCTAACTCAATCTCAAAAGGTTGTTGCAGATCGGGTAAGGCAAGCACTGAGACTGAGCATAAACGATGTTTCAAATCGTCAAATACTTTATGTTTTGATTTGTTGGGTTGTTTCTTTCACTTCTTCTTGGGATAACCCAGGTTTAGATCTCAACATGTTTCCAATTAAACCCTTAAAAGCTATCGTTTGTCCCCATAAACCAGAAGGAAACGTTGCACACAGGTTGTGCATCACAGTCTCACCCTGAGATAGATTTTATGGGTGACTGCAATACTCAAGTGTTGGAAGTCTAGGATTGAGTGGGGATCTATGGTTGGTTTCTTTATTCCTTATTCATTTTCCTTGTTAATCATTCCATTACTTCTATAATTTATTCCTCTTTTAAACCTATGCATGCATGTTGATATATCTAGTTTAACCATTCATTCTTTAAGATAAATATCAACAAAAAGTAAATCATTCATTAACAATCACACATAACACAAGGTTTACCATGGTTCACCCCCCCTTGGGATACATCCACAAATATTTGGCTTCTCTTCTCTTTTATTTCACATACTGCAAAATATTATGTTGCACGCATTACATCTTCAGTAATACAATCAATATTGAGAGTAATAACCCTCTATGAGATGGACTAGATCACACCAAGCTCCTCAGCGTGTGACCTAACCCTCATAGACTAGCTCATTCGACTCTTCTACAAACTTATTACAATAAACCACCTGCAAATTCATACTAATCAACTCCCTCTACTATGATAGTTCTTTATCTCTTACACACACACTTGTTCATATCTATCTCTCTTATATACCTCCCCCCTTTACCTAGACCTCCTAGGTCCTTATTTATACTATTTTATAGGATTATAGACATTACAATCCTTATCAAAAACCCTAAACCTATCATGGTTAGGATTTTCTTCCTGCATGCCATGTTTCTTTTCCTCGTGGATGTAGCTTTTCCTTTTTTTTTGCATGTTTCTTTCTTGCCACCTATTGCACGAGCTCCAAAATTAGGTCTTCCTTTCCAAAAATATGTCTTTCCCCAAAACATATCCTTCTCCAAAAATAGGTCTGCGCCCAAAATAGACTTATGATCTAGATGGATGTTGGTGGCCTCCCACCTATTCCAACTAGTTCATTTTGGCATTTTTCCAGTGTTGGCCCTTGGTTTTGGAAGTAAGCGAAGATTAAGGGAGAGAAGGCGAAATGTGAACTACGCGGAAGACACATTGACTGATACTGGGTTGAAGTGAGAAAAATATAAAAAGAGATGGAGTGAATTAAGAGAAATCAAGTCATTGGATGAGGATATCAAGGAAGATAGATCAACAAGGAAGACAGATCATGGACAACTCAGCAAGCGAAAAATGCCACCAATAGACGCTTTGGAGCACCTCGCAGGAAAGAAGGAAAGAGAGGTTGGTGAAGCCTGGAAAAGTGGGTCAAGTTGACCTAGGGTTTTATACACCTAGGGTTTTGATATCTAGGGTTTTGACACCTAGGCTTCAGCCTAAGACTGTCGGTGAGCTATTGTAATGTATAAATAAAGGTCAAGAGGACATGATATGGGTTCGATTATGTGATGATGAGTGATTGTTGTTATTACTGAGAGAGGAGTATTGTGTGGTGAGATAAGTTTGTGTTGTAAGATCTTCAACTAGGTGCGAAGATCAACTCTGCAGCTGGGTGCACAGGAAAGGGAGATAGAGTAAAGAGAGAAGGAGAGAGATTTGCAAGATAAGAGTGCAGATAGAACTGTAAGCTTTCACCTAATATATTATAAAGAATAGTTATGTGGACGTATCTCTACGGAGAGGGTGAACCATGTATATCATGTTGTTGTGTGTGATTGATGTTGTGTTCTTTACTCTATTACTCTGATGATGCATTAATATGTTAGATCTAATATATAATTGTGTGAAGTAGGTTTATGCTTGGAAATAATAGGTTGATCTCTTTGTGTGATTGCCTTGATTCCACTTTCATTTCCTCTGGTTGTAGACACCTGTGTCCTGCAACCCCCTATTGCTACTTCAGGTAAGACTTCATCTGCTTCGTAGGTGTTTTCGAAAGGACCAGTAGTTAGGGCTTTTTGGTGAACTCTTGGAGTTGAACCCTAGGTCTGCCCCTGTGCCAACAAATGCTTCCATTTTCGGGACCAGGATCTTCTTGAGGGAATTTCAAGGTGGTTTCCATCGAAGACAGAGATTCAGAAGTGGATAGAAGAACAAGAAAAGGACTTCACAGAAGCTCAAAATAAGAACCCTAATACTAGCACAGAAGACTGGTTGGGAAGGTATATCTTTACTGATATATACAAGATTTTCTTTGGAGGAATTCATAAGGATCTATACGAGTGGTTGGACAGGTTAGCAGACACCCAGTTTGATATCAGATCTAGACCACCTGTGGTTTGGACATCGGCGCTGATCAAGAAGGTCAAAAGAGTTGATAATGTTGTGTCAAGAGCAGTAGATCACTGGTTCGATGGTACCATTGGAGGTTATATCATAGATTTTTTTATTGATAGGGTATAATCATATAGCCAAGAAGAGAGATATTTCTTGAAAGGACCTAGAGGAAAATTTTTACACTTCTTGAAGTTGAAGATCAAGATGTTATTGCATGAGAAGAACATATTGAAGATATAGTAGTGGGTCATACTGAAAAAGATAATGTTCAAGAATTCAGACAGCGACATCGACACATAGATCGGACACATGCACAATGGGAGAACCTTTAGAGAAGTTCCTTTGGTGAACTTGTTCGAGAAGAGTCACGAACCAGCACAAGAAGAAGGGTTCTATAGTGGAGAAGAAGAAGAGTCATTGAATGAGGAACATTCAGAGTCTGCTATGGCAGAAGAAGATAATACTGAAGAACCTCATCGAGAAGAGTCAGAAACTTCAATTGTTGCGCAAAATGTTGAAGTAAGTGCTATTATAGCCCATGTTGTTTTCGCAGAATTAAGTAACCAGATTAACCTAAGTTATCAGAGAACTCATAGAATTGGTACAAGTGGTTCATCGCACACTCAGTCAGAAAACCTAGGAAGATATATGGAAGATGAGATGAGGTTACCCACCTTTAGAGGAGATGGATCTGAAGATCTTGATCAACACTAGTTTCTATGTGAAGTTGTATGGAGTAATAAGAATGTCAACGACGAAGCTGTTAAATGAGCTCAGTTTAGTACTACGTTGAGAGACCATGCACTGAGTTGGTACATGAATCTTGTCTAAGGAATTGCACATCCTAAACTATTGAATGAGATCAAGAATGTGTTGGTTGCAGAATTCAAGAAACCCAAGTCAGAGTCACAATTCATTACAGATTTGAAAGAAATCAAGCAGATAATAGCTAAACATGTGTATGAGTTTGATCAGAGGTTTAAAAACTTAACGGGACAACTGACTTTTCAGATTCTAGATGAGAAGAACAAGGAATGGTTCATTGTTTCCCTTTTACCACACATTAGAGTCCCTCTAATGCAACAGAATATTTCTTCACAGGCTAAGGCACTAGATATTTGCATGAAGCTAGAATCAACCCCTATGGGAGAATCCAGCTCAGGTATGGGTCAAATTTTAAGTCAGTTAACTAGCTTGTCTCTATAGGTCGAAGATATGAAAAAAGACAAGGGAAAAGATAAAAGAGAAGACATATGGTGCATCATATGAAAATCAAAAGGCCATGAAAAGGAGCACTGCCCCTATTTCACGAGTACTTGGCATTTGGAGCTTCGATCCCTTTGAATCAAGTTACCCTACCTTGGTGCAAGGTATGTAGAAATAGACATCACCCTGGTGAATGTTATTACATGAAAAAATATGTTCAGACACCCAAAAATCTGTATTGCATGTTCTATAAGTCGATAAGGCATGATGATAGGGATTGTAGGGCCTGCGACCTCATGCATGAAAGGTCAAAGGATATATACAAAATTCAAGGTGAAGTACAGCAAGAAGGGAAAAGTACACAGTATAATTCCCCTGGAAGAGGAAACTTCAACCCTCGCAGTGGATTCAGAGGAAGAGGACGAGTAGGAGGTATGGGTCAGGGTAGAGGTTGGATCATTTGTTATAACTATGCATAGCCAGGTCATTTCACAAGGGACTGTCAGAACCCTTATACCACTTGCAGTTACTGTAATTCATTTGAACATGTCATATAATATTATCTTGCGTTGTTAGCCAAACTTTAGGAAAGATGAGGAGGAAACCAACAAGTACAACTAATCACAGCAGAACCTCGTGGAATATATCCCAGAGTCGTTGTTATCACTAGAGGAGGAACTGCTACAGGAGAAGACAGGGTGACTCCAGGGAAGACTACAAAACAATCAAGAGTCAAAAAATTTGTGGAGCATACACAAGAGAGGGAAGCAAAAATTTGAAGAGGCAAGAAAAGAGTTTAGAAGAGATCATGCTTCTTCATAAAAGGCACAACCAGAAGTGAGAGAATGAGGTATGCCCCTAGCCTTTGATCAGTCTGCTTCGCCTGGAGAAGGAAAAGAGGTAAGCAGACTCATGGAATTCTTATGCACTTGTATTAATTTGATAAAGGATGAGAGCGTTGTACAAGAGCTCCAAAACTTGATCAGACAGTATGAGATAGGAAAGGTAGATCCTCTACTGAATAAAGAAATACATAAACTATCCAAAAAGAGAAGGACAAATAAGGAACTACACCTTAACGCTCAAATTGGAGAATATGATATAGATTATGTGGTCCTCAACTTAGGATCGGAGGTCAATGTTATGACGAAGAAGACCTGGGCACTGATGGGAAAACCTAGGTTAATTTATTCCCCCATCAGGCTTAGGATGGCCAATCAATGGGCTATGAGCCCCTTCGGAAGAATGGAACATGTCCCTACACCATTTACTGATAAAGTGTTAGATAATGTAGGAGGAAAGGAGGTATATTCTTTTACAGATGACTTTTCAGGATACCATCATATCAGGATTGCCAAATAAGATCGCCATAAGACCACATTTGCAATAGAATGGGGATCCTACCAGTACACAGTTATGCCTTTTGGATTGAAGAATGCACCAACCATATTTTCTAGGATGGTGGTCAAAGCATTAAAGGATTTTTTACATAAATTTATGGAATCATATTTTGATGATTGGACTATTTTTAGCTTGTTGCAAAATCATATTGAATGTTTAAGACTAATGTTGGATAAGTGCAGACAATGTCAGATTTCCTTGAACCTGAAGAAGTGCATCTTCTTTTCACCCTTTGGAGTGCTACTAGGCCATATTGTGTGTAAGAAGGGATTGTTGGTAGATCCATATAAGATTGCCATTATAGTTGATTTACCCCCTCCTACTTCAGTCAAATAGTCGCGCACTGCGCTGGGACATACTGGATACTACAGGAAGTTCATTAAAGGCTATGCACAAATCACAGAACCCATGGAGAATCTTTTGAACAAAGACTATAAGTATCAATGGACAGATGAATGTTAGAAGATCTTTGACACACTGAAACAGAAAATGGTTACTGTGCCTATTTTGGTTTTCCCAGATTGGAGAAAGGAATTTCATGTGCATGTTGATTCATATTCTATTGCATTGGGAGAAGTGTTAGCACAACTAGGAGCAAGAGATATTGACCACCCATTATCCTTTGCTAGCAAGAATATCTCAACAACTGAGATAAATTACACCACCACCGAGAGAGAAGGTTTAGCTATGGTGTATGCGCTACAGAAGTTTCATCACTACTTGTTGGGAGGACACTTTAAAATGTTCATTGATCACTCTGCGCTAAAATACCTAGTCAACAAGCTAGTTTTGGGGGGAAGAATATGCAGATGGCTTCTACTATTTTAGGAATATGATTTTGAGATCGTGGTTAAGCTAGGGAGAATGAAAAAAGGACCTGACCACTTGTCGAGGTTGGAACATGGAGAGGAACCTACTAGTTTGGAGGATACATTGCATGATGCATAGTTGTTGGCCATTAGAAAGGTTGATGATCACTTTGTCGAGATAGTCCAGTTCCTGTCAACAACAATGGCACCTAGTGAATACACAATTACCCAGAAGAAACAATTGGTAGTGCACGTTGCATATTTTTCACTTATACCTGGACAACTATACAAGATGAGACCTGATGAGATCCTGAGGAGATGTGTCATGGAAGAAGAAAGACCACTAATTTTAGCAGAATATCATGAAATCATCGCAAGAGGACACTACGCAGGAAAAGAAACAGTGCATAAGGTTCTTAGAGCTGGCCTCTAGTGGCCTACTTTACACAGAGATGCTAAAGACTACTACAGAGCCTGCAATGTATGCCAAAGAGTTGGGAAACCATCCAGAAGAGATGACATGCCATTAGCACCCAAAATAACCTTAAAATCATTTGAGAAATAGGCCATTGACCTTGTGGGACCTATAAACCCACCAGGCAAGCGCACAAGAGCTAGATACATCATCACTACGATAGAGTACTTGACCAGATGGGCAGAAGCAAGAGAAGTTAAGGACTATAGTGCAACTACAGCTACACGTTTCATATTTGATGATATCATAACCATGTTTGGATGCCAAAATATACTCATGAGTTATCAAGGTACACATTTTATTAATAAGACTATTGAAGCCTTGACTCAGGAATTCAAAGTTCACCACTAGAAGAGCACTCCTTACCACCCACAAGCGAACCAGACAGTTGAAGCTTTCAATAAGATCTTGGAGACAACGCTGATGAAGATTTTGCAGTGTAAACAGAGATGACTGGGATTTGAGAGTACCAACAGTATTATGGGCCTATAGAACCACTTGCAAGAAGCTGACAATGCAGACCCCTTTTAAGTTGGTTTATGGTCTAGAAGCAATTGTCCCGATGGAATATTTTGTCCCTAGATTAATAATCGCAGCCTTTACAGATATGGATGACACTGGCATTGTTCAAGAGAGGCTCGCACAGTTGGTTGAACTAGAGGAAGACCAATTTATTGCAGGATTCCATTAGCAAGTTCAGAAGGAACAAGGAAAGGCATACCATGATAGGCATATCAAGAAGAAAGCATTTAAGCAAGGAGATCCGGTATTGGTATATGATAGCAAGTTCATGAAACATCCAGGGAAGTTCAGAACACATTGGATGGGGCCATATGAGGTTGTCTACATCACGGAAGGAGGAGATGCGCAGTTGAAGACTTTGAATGGAGAATGGAAGGAAGGATTGGTGAATGGGAGCTGGTTGAAATTGTACTATGACAACTAGTTGCCTCGCAGCTCTCGGTAAAAATAGAAGGAGAAGGGTCTAGGTACTAGGTGCAATTGAAACTGGGTACTAGACACAGAAAAGACAGTATGCACACAGTGGGGAGGAACAGAGCAAAAAGCACAGACTGCACTGCGCAGTCTGCAGTTGAATAAAAGAAGAAGGTTCATATCAGAGTGCCTCGGGACAAGTTATAAGTGAGTGTTGGGGACTTGTTGGCCCTTGGTTCTAGAAGTAATTGAATATTAAGGGAGAAATGGAAAAATGTGAACTACATGGAAGACACAGTGACTGATACTGGGTCGAAGTGAGAAAAAGAGCAGAAGAGACGAAGTGAAGTACAAGAAGGCAAGTTGTTGGACAAGGAGATCGAGGAAGACAAATCAGTAGGGAAGATAGATCATGGACAACTCAACAAGCATAAAAAATCCACCAATAGATGCTTTGGAGAACCTCGCAGGAAAAAAGGAAAGACAAGCTGGTGAAGCACAGAAAAGTGGGTCAAGTTGACCTAGGGTTTTAGACACCTAGGGTTTTGATATCTAGGGTTTTGACACCTAGTCTTTGGCCTAAGGCTGTTGGTGAGTTATTGTAATGTATAAATAAAGGTCAAGAGAACCTGATATGGGTTCGATTATGTGATGATGAGTGATTGTTTTTATTACTGAGAGAGGAGTATTGTGTGGTGAGAGAAGTCTATGTTGTAATATCTTCAGCTGGGTGCAAAGATCAACCCTGCAGCTAGGTGCACATGGAAGGGAGATATAGTAAAGAGAGAATGAGAGAGATTTGAAAGCTAAGAGCATAGATAGAACTGTAAGCTTTCACCTAATATATTATAAAGCACAGGTCTGTGGATGTAGCCCTAGGGAGAGGGTGAACCACGTATATCTTGTTGTCGTGTGTGATTGATGTTGTGTTCTTTACTCTGTTACTCCAAAGATGCATTAGTATGTTAGATATGATATATAAATGTGTGAAGTAGGTTTATGCTTGGAAAGAATAGTCTGATCTCTTTGTGTGATTGCCTTGATTCCACTTGCATTTCCTCTAGTTGTAGACACTTCTGTCTTTCAACCCCCTATTGCTACTTTGGGTGAGACTTCATCTGCTTCGCAAGTGTTTCTGAAAGGGTCAGTAGTTAGTTCTTGTTGGTGTGCTCTTGGAGATAAATTGTGGGTCTACCCTTGTGCCAACATCCAGTTTGGTAGTTTTTTTTCCTATTTTTCGGGTCCCTAACTTGCGAGGCCGTTTTGAGGCCCTAAACAACGTTTTTAGGGCTCACCACAGTCGATAATCACCTTTGATAGATGGCAGAAAAATGTCTAGTCCTTGAATAGACCTTTCCAATGGGATATCGTGTGCCTAAAATGGGGATCGTATGCAAAAGTTACGACCCCGAGAATTTGATGTACTAACTTACCCAAACGGGGCCCACATGACTTTTGGCGCTTCATCTCCTAGGGTTAGGTTTTTGGATCTCTAGGGTTTTTGACATTCCTGTTTATTGTAAAAGGGCCTTCGGAGCCTCATTGTAATCATCTTCTTTCGAATGAGCACATCCATCACATATCTTCTCAGAGAGACGTCACCACCATTCCAATAAGCTGGTTTTCCGCTACATTTTACAATTTTAGCTTATTTCTTTATTGAATAGAAAACCAATTTTATTATATCTCTGTTATTTTGTGTTAAGCATATTTTACTAATATGTATTCATTTCATTATGCTCATAAAACCTAAATCAGTGGTATCAAAGCAGTCTACACCTTGTCATCTTAATGCATGTCCCCAACGAGGTCAGGGTACAAAGAATTGGGTCTCGAGATTGTTTCTATTGAGGACAAAATATCTCGCATCCCCAAACGACCTCTCATGGCAGGAGAAAAGAAAGATGACGGAACAAAGATACTTTCAAAATGTTTCTTGAGGAATCCCTCACACAATATAAAAACAAGATGATGGAATCCAACCCGCAAGCAAAGAGGGACACCAGAAAGACAAAGAAGGATATTGAGAAGTGGTGCGACTTCCATAAGAGCCCTTGGCATAACACTATCGATTGTCACTCAAAGTAGTCATTGGTGGCCTAAGTGAAAGCCTTTGAATCAGATGCGGGTTCTGACTTTGAGTCAGAACCAGAAATGGGGATACAGATCATTGACGTGGAACCTAGTGCCACTGTTGCTACCACCAAGATCCATCCTGGGGAACCAGACAAGCCAGAAGAAGGAGAGCTCCCTTTCCATTCACAGATGTCGGTAAAAGTCACCTTGTTGCACTTCATCATTGATAGCAGTATCCAGAATAAACTCATCTCAACATAGGTCATCAAGTGGTTGGCCCTGCCAACAAAACCACACCCACATCCCTACACCATCGGATGGCTTCGCCAAGGAAGCGATCTCCACATCAGCCAACAATGTTGACTATCGTATGACATCAAGCCCTTCAAAGATGAGGTATTGTGTGATGTTGATCCTCTCAAAGTTTGTAATGTTCTTTTGCGCCAACCATATTTATGGAAACATCATGTTGTATATGAGTCTAGGCCTCGTAGTGTTATTATTACTTTGAACAAGAAATTGTATAGGATACCTGAGGCAGTCCCTCCTAGTGATATTTCATTCATCTCTTCCAAGCAATGCATGAAGGTCATCTCTTAGACTGGGAAATTTGTCTTCTTCGTGATTCTCTCTCAGAGTAAGAAAAATATCGCAGCCACATCCAGGGCCTCTACGGTCGATCTCTCCACACAACATAAGCAAGTGGATAACTTCGTGGAAGAATACTCAAATATCTTCTCCTCTCCTACCGGGGTACCTCTGCACTTCTAGGTCAAGCATCCCATTGATATGACCCCAAAAACACCAATGGCCTGCTATTCCTGCTAAGCTTCCATCGGATATTCCGAAATTCGATGGCAAGGCGGGAGAGGACCCAAATAATCATGTCATGACTTTTCATTTATGGTGTTCGTCCAACTCGYTGATGGATGACTCCATTCGTCTACGTMTTTTTCAACGAACCCTTACCGGTTCGGMTGCGAAGTGGTATATTGAATTGCCACGAGGTTTCTTTTCTGATTTCAACACCCTAGCTATGGATTTTCTCACACATTACCAGTTACCGATCCGTTACGATACTGGGACTGAGATTTTGACTTCTTTCAAACAAACTAAAGGCACTCATATATCGTATCATATTCATGAGTGGCGAAGGAGACGACGTCTCATTAAACTTGAACTCCCTGATCAGTTACTGGCATAATGGTTTACGAAATCTTTCATGAACGAAATTGGTAAAGACATTTATATGGGTGGTGTTGTTACAGAGGAGCAGGCTATAAGTCACGCTCAGTATCTTGATCTTGTTTATTCGCAAACGGGAACACTTTACGATTTACTACCTGAAATACCTCGTCCTGGTACTTCCAGCACTTCAACTACTCTAGCTGCCTCGCATGCAGCTGATGGTGTGATTGGTACCGCTCATACCCACTCACATTCTGTTTCAAGTACAACCCCTAAGTCTACATATTCTAATGTTCAAAATGCTCCGTCTCCTGCCCCTTCCACCGGTAAAACTTCTGAGGTGAACGTTGTCCAATCTACACCGACCGGTAAAAATAAATCAAAGAAAGGAAGAGGCAAGAATAAGGAGAGTAAAAATAATAATCAGAATGAGAAAACTAAAACCCCTCCTATTGAAGATCGGGATAAGCACAAACCACGCTACCCTTGCCTTATCTATGGTGACGATCACTACACGAAGGATTGTCCTCGACGTGCCGAGGTTACTAAGTTCCTTCAAGGAACGCTGAAATCCGCTATTCCGACAGTCTTGTCCCAACCCTTCCTGTCTCAGCAACAGGCCTCGTTGGTCATCCATGACCAACCCTCTACTTCTACGACATCATATGTTTTGATGTGTACCGGTGATTCCAAGAAAGACAACGTTGCACTTACCACTAGAGCTAAAGACTATACTCCATCTAAGGAGAAGGTTGACGATTCACCTCCTGATTTGGTACAACCCTCTCCACCAAATCCACCTACGAACGGTCCTCTTCATCTCGAACGACCGAGTCTTGATACAGTTATGTGACCACCCCCGAAAGGTGTCATTAAGAAATCAGCCTTCAATCCTCATGCTCATTCCACCTAGAACTATAGTATTGTCGAAGATCTGGCCCAAGCACCTTCAGCGATGTCTTCCCTTGAATTCCTTCAGTCTTGTCCTGCACAACGAAGGGCTCTGTTGAAAGATATAGGTGGAATTGATCCAACAGATACGAATTTGATAGTCTTTGATTTGGAAGACCATATTCCAAGGTTACCCCCACAACTTGCATTTCAGATACAAGTTGTTGTCGCCGACAAGAACATTTGTCGAACTGTTATTGATGAGGGGGCCTTTACGTGTGTAATGTATTTTACTTGTTGGAAAGCTATTGGTTCTCCTCCTTTAACCAAATCATAAAATACTTTGAAAGCCTTAAATGGCTCTGGTTTTAAGCCTTACGGTGTTCTTCCATCGTTTCCTATCACTCTATAAGGTAAGATAGTCCAAGTTGAAGTGGAAGTTTTCGATGCTCCCCTAGATTATAATATTCTTTTTGGTCGTAGCTGGATAGATTCTATGTGCGTTGTTGTGTCAACACTTTTCCGTGTCGTGCGATTTCCTCACCAGGGAAAAGTTGTTACGGTTGATCAACTTGCCTTATTTAATTCCGATACTCACACTGGAAATGTGTCGTTTATAGCTAAAACCCCACCGGGTTACGAGAATGTTGGTGTCGGTCTTTTAAAAGACTCTTCGTTAATGGGTACTTTCCCCATACCACCACCACCTGATATTCCACGCCCGTCAGTTTCTTATATTAATATGATCTTCGTTGTACCTCATGAGCTTCCTGTGTCTTTTGACCCTTGGATAGTCCCTGATCCAGGAGATCATACTCGTTTCGGCGACGTCATGCTGTTAAGTCTGGTTGAGTCTGCTTATCAATCCATTCAATCGACAACCCTTTCTACACCTTCTCTTGATGAGTTGTCTCCCGATCCTTTCCATGTCATCTTTCCCACTGATGAGATGATCATGTCCATCATGGAAGACACCCCTTGGGACGATGGGCATCATCGTTCCATACTATTTCTGGAACAACACACTCTCGAGAACTACCAACGGATTTCGACTCCATCGACCGTTGTTGTCATATCGACCGTTCCTGGATCTACACGTGATGTGTTTGCGGAAGGGAACCTCAGTAATATTTCTCCCACGATACCCATTGATATATCAGTTAAACCTGGGATAGTTGAACATGTTCACATTGGAGCTTCGTGTTCTCCAGAGGAAATCGTCACCTATACATCTCTGTTTAAAGAATTTTGTGACATATTTGCCTGGAGTTATGAAGAGATGTCAAGTATCAACCCTGCCATTGTGGTGCATGAGATTAAGACATACCCCAGAGCTAAATAGTCTGGCAACGCCTTCGTTCGGTCCATCCACGTAAAGCGGCAGCTATCAAACTCAAAGTTGAAAAACTTCTCAAAGCCGGTTTTATTTATCTCGTGGCTCTGACAGAATGGGTTTCCAACCCTGTACCGATTGATAAGAAAGGTGGTAGTATACGTGTTTGTGTTGATTATCGGGATATTAACAAAGCCTGTCCGAAAGACAACTTTCCAACCCCTTTCATCGACCAGATTGTCGATGACTGTGCCGGCAGTCAAATATTTTCTCTCATGGATGGATTTTTCGGCTATAATCAAATTAACATCGCTCCTGAGGACCAACATAAAACTGCTTTTATTTGTCCTTGGGGTACTTTCACCTATAGAAAAATTCCCTTCGGTCTTAAGAACGTGGGCGCGACGTTTCAATGTGCTATGTCTTATGCGTTTCATGATATAAATCATATCATTCAACCTTATTTGGACGATTTGCCAGCTCATTCTTTACGCCGATTCGATCACCCTAATCATCTCCGAGCAATTTTCGTTCGTTGTCGGTTCTATCGCATTCGTCTAAATCCTCATAAATATGTCTTTTGCGTAGATTCTGGCCATCTTCTAGGTTTCATTGTTTCACATCAAGGGATCTGGGTATATCCTATTAAGGTTGAGGCAATTCTTAATCTCCCTCCTCCTTCTTCACTGCGCTAGTTACAAAGTTTGCAGGGGAAAGAAAACTTTCTTCGTCGTTTCATTCCTAATTATGCCGAGATTACTCGTGGTTTTACACGTATTCTAAAGAAAGGTTCAGAGTTTGTCTAGGATAAAGTTGCCAACAACGCTTTTGAAGCTTTGAAGCTGTCCCTCACCAAAGCTCCACTTCTTTTTCCTCCTGATTATAGTCGGGATTACTTTCTTTATCTAGTTGCTTCCAAGTATACTATCGACATGGTTCTCGTTCAAGAGGATGATGCACACGATGAACATGTTATTTATTACTTGAGTCAAAGTCTCACTTCAGCTGAAATCAAGTACCAACATGTTGAAAAACTGGCTTTGGCTGCTGTTCAAGCGGTTCAACGTTTTCGTCATTATATTCTCTCCAGGAAAAATACAGTGATTTCACATTGCAACCCCATGCAACATATTTTGACACGCCAATTGCTGGGGGGCAAGTACTCCAAATGGATTGTCATACTCCAGGAGTTCGAATTGGAATTCGATCGCGCCACGACTAAGAAATCCTTAGTTTTCGCTGAGTTAATATGTGATTTTCCCCACTCTTCCACGGAAAATGTAGCAGTAGATTCATTACCTGATGAATCTCTTTTCCTTATAAGCACTGACAATATTTGGTATGGAGATATCATTATATATCTCTAGACTCAGACTTTCCAACCTGCTTTGTCTAGTAATGAACGACATCGCATCCGTTATCAAGCACGTCAATATATTATCCTCGGGGATACTCTTTATCGTCGAGGAATTGACTCAGTTTTTAGACGTTGTTTAACTTTAAACGAAGCCGAGAAATCTTTAAATGACTGCCATTCTAGAGCATGTGGTGGTCATATGTCTGGGTATGCTACTTCCCGGAAGATTTTACGTGCAGGATATTTTTGGCCTTCCTTGTTCAACGACTGCATTACTGCCGTTCAAAAATGCCATGCCTGCCAGACCTACAATCAGAAGATTCGGTCGCATCCTGCTCCTCTTCATCCTGTAGTCTCAGTTGGTCCTTTTGCAAAGTGGGGCATTGATTTCATGACATGTCACCCTCACTTGGCCGGGGGGCATGGTTACATCATTGTAGCTGTGGATTATTTTACAAAATGGTCCGAGGCGATGCCAACATTCGATAATACTGGAAATACTGCAGCGTTATTTCTTTTCAACCATGTCATAGCTCGTTTTTGTGTTCCTCGGGCTATCGTTACCGATCACGGTAGTCATTTTAGGAATTTTATGATGTCTGAACTTATGGAGAAGTTGGGTCTTCGTCATGATAGCTCAACACCCTATTATCCGCAAGCTAATGGCCAAGTCGAAGCAATCAATAAGGTTATTATAACTATGATTCGACGGATGATAGGAATTCATAAAACCAGTTGGCACACGATGTTGTTTTCGGCATTGTGGGCTTATCGGACATCTATTAAATCCGCTACGGGGTTTACGCCCTTTCGATTAGTTTATGGCATGGAAGCCATTCTGCCAATAGAATGTGAGATACATTCGCTGAAGCTAGCTGTAGAACTCTTACCCAATACTTCTGTTGAAGAGGAACGTCTGTTATATCTGATGCAATTAGACGAGACCCGATGTGATGCCACTCTTGTAATAGAATCCCAAAAGAAACGCATCAAGGCACAGTATGACAGGCATGTCAAGCCTCATTTTTTCTCTGAAGGTGATCTTGTTATTTTGTATGAACAAGATAAAGATGTCTTAGGAGATGGGAAGTTCGAACCAATGTGGCGTGGTCCTTATATTATTCGCAAAGTGTTGGAAAAAGGAGCGTATGAGCTGGTTGATTATGACTGTATACCTTTGAGTGAACCCAGGAATGGGTTGTACTTGAAGAAGTACTATGCATAAGTTATTTGTGCAAAAGTAATTATATTTTTATGTATCATACTTTGTGTGTGTTACTTTAGTTTGCTTTTGACGTTATCTGGTCTCTACCCTTACATGACGTTGTGTTTGATTGCCAGATGTCGGAGTTTTTGCTACCTTATATTGGCTTCACTGATGGTGCTAGCCGTAGTACTCGAAACCTAGCTTCCGCTGCATGGGCCATCTATGCCCCAACAAATGAACTTATATCTTTACGAGGTGTATGTCTTGGCCGAGCAACCAACAACATCGCAAAGTATAGTGTCGTTATTGAATTATTGGTTGATGCTATCTCTCTCGAAATTCGTCATTTGGTTGTGTGACTTGAATTGCAGCTTGTAGTACTACAGTTAAGTAATGTCTACTCTATTCGAAGTCCTACTTTATTACGAGTGTATTTGCAAATTTGCCTCTTGGAACGATATTTTGATCACATTGAATATCAGCATATTCCTAGACGTCTTAATACATTAACAAATGCATTAGCTAATTATGTATTAGACAGACATTTGAACCATTTATAAATCAAACACATTAAAAGGCACACAATGTAAAGTAACCGGTAGAAGCCATCTATATATATAACACTCAAAAGAGTTTGTTTTTGTTTTTACAAAAAAGTTTGTCCGGAGACCAAAATATCAAAAATTGAATCTTATAGCTTCTACATTGTGACGTCACGGATGACGTTCACGGTAACACACAACTTCTCTAGCAAATCTATAGAGCATCCGACCCATAGCTGTTGATACCCCTACAGTATGACGTTGATCATGTCATGGAATCTCTTCCAGAGTCATATCTGGAATATCGGCTGTCAGGCCCTCTAAATTCTGTTCCACCACCAGATAATCTTCGGCATACTGTGGTACTACTGCTGCTACCTCTCCTCATCGTTGGATGGGAGAAGAGCCAGCAGGTCTATATGCTCTGACATCTGTGTTATCGACAAACGTTTTGTGCTAGTCTTTGGATAAATATATAAAACAAAAAAAAAAATATTTGAATATAATACAAAAATTCAAAAACATTTAAAAAGAGAAAATTTGTGTACTTCTTACCGAGGTCTCCCCAATGAGCATCCTCGGGTAGTGCTAGATCTGTATCTCCTTGGAAATCCAACCTGGCATAGGCGTAGTCATTGACCATCAGTATCTGGTTACGGAGCCAGTCAAAGAAAATATCGTCATATTTGACGATTGGTCCTGCCACGTGCCGGGCCATAAGCCGACGCCATCTAAGCATGCATGGATCCCTAGGACCCGGTAGGTTCCACTCTGCCTGTAGTCTAAATACAGGGACCCTCTCTAGGAAGAAGGACACTAACAAATATCCATAACCAAATTGTTTCATCTCTCCCCGCCTGCACTTAGTCAGCTATTTTTTTATACTACGCAATACTGCGTCAGCCCAGTTAAATACTCGGGGCTCAGTACACTCAATGGTGTACTGGAAATAGCTCTACAATGCCATATGGGGAGAGGCACTTCCATCCATCTGAGCAATCGTGAAGAGAATAGTGTGGAGAGTCAAGTCAGTTACTCCCCAGATTGCCACTTTCCCTTTCTTTCTTTCAGCCTCAGGTACACAATATTGGTTGCAGTATTCACTCATTTTCAAACCGCCACCTCTGCTACCGGTCAGACTGACATAGGACCCACGTCTGGATAATCTGGTCAAGAAATATATGTCCTCGATGTCAATAGCTAATGTGTGAGCTCCTACAATGAAAACTTGCTGGTCTGGATCCCACATTCAGACTAGATACTCCAATAATCAGACTTGGGCTCTCATGCCCGGGATACGGAAGTATTTTAAGAGACCACAATCTCTTAATGCAGCTATGGTGAGAGGGTGATTCTAGGCATTTGCATTATCCTCCTCATGTTCTCGTTCTCGCCACTCAAGCACCATGTTTGTGGCTATTTACCTGCATAAGAAACATACAAAGATGATAAATGATCTTATTCATGAAATGAATCTTTTCTATTGGCTAAACTTTTCAAAAAAAAATTGAGTTATGCACTGCTCGCAGGTGCCATATTATGCACAGTATGAACTTCTTGCAGACGGCTTAAGGCCCACCTGTGAGAACGAGTCATTCTCGCAGGTCCTGTATGGGCCACCTACGAGAATGCCTCCACGCATGTATGGTTTAAAAAATAACTTAAAACAAAACTTTTAACCAATGAAATCAAACTTTTAAACCATGAAAAGATCAGGAATGAAGAACTTACCAAGATGCTGCTGACGGCTCATCAAATGATCACTCATAGCTCCTGGAAATCGACACCAAATGCAGAGGGTAAAATAAGGGTTTTTGGAACACAATGGTGAAAATATGAAATGATATGGTAAAAATGGTTATTTGTTCATTTACATTACGTTTTACTATGTCAATTTTGGGTTTTTTATGTTTATCTATTATTTAAACCTAATGACTAATGTGAAAATGAGTGTAATGACTTGCAGGTATGAAACATTGATGATTACGAAAAGGATATGGACATATTTTTCTCCGTTATGGTGTGATTCTGCTTGTTTTTTATGTTTTTTACATAAAACCTCGAGCATCTTTTTGTCCGTTCTTGCGCTCGTGAAAAACATAAGGATGTGATTGAGCATAGTTTTATCACTTTTTCGGGCTCACCGTGGTTATACGAAAAAGGAACCCCCCTGGAGTTTTCTTTAAGCTCTTTTCAGACTCTCTAAACATGAAAAGATTGCCGAGCGACCTTGCTATTTTCACGCTCGATAAAGTATTTGAAGTACGCATCTTTCGAGCGATATTTTAACCCTTTTTCGGTCTCATTGGACTACTGTACAAAAAAGGAACTGAGAGAGTTATCTTTTAAGTGTTTTTCCAAACTCTATAATATTGAAAAACCTTCGAGTTTACTATCTCTGGACTCGCTAAACAAACATTGACAGACCCGTGATGGGACCGAACCACTCCTTCCTAGGGTTCGTTAAAAATACTCCGAGGGACTCGTCCGAAGGATGAGCTTATATCAACAAGCATATGTGAT
>JZKD02S0262624.1:632127-646695 GCA_000966675.3 Picea glauca
GGAATCTTCTAGAATGATGAGTTGGCATTCGAATGGTTATCTAAGTACTGGTTTTCCTGATATCTTGGGATCATTCCTATCCTAGTAACTAATCCATTCTCTCTTATAAATTGAGTGGAATGCTCATGGAAAAGCTTAAGAACAAAATTAACAAGATATTTATTGGAGAATTAGTGTAAGATTGTATGAAGGACTGATGCTACAACAGCTAGAAACACCAGCAAGGTTATCAAAAGTGGTTGATCTTCTTCATGCATGAGCAAGTGTGTGTGTGAGAGCTAAGAGCCATCGAAAGGAGGCTTGCAACATCAAGGCTTAGGTTGTAATTTTTTCTTTCTATCAATATAATACAGTAATGTGTCCCTTTCCCATAAAGTTGATTGTACTTTATTACATAACTCCTTGATCATATGTATAGATTAACTGTTGAATATATTGAGTTGTTTTCACTTTGATTGGTTTGAGCTGTCTTGGTCTGGACTGCGCAAGAGCATTGGAGTGAAATTGGTACAACAAAGACCCAAGGAAGCGATCATACGGTATGTTCATGATTCTTGCCTCCTAGTTCATTCAATAGTTAAAATCTAGGGAAAGAGTATCATTATGTCCTGTTTTGTTCTAGATCCAGGTGGATCTAGGGAGATCGGTTTGTGTCCGCACTTACGGATTAATCCTGAAATAGTATGGGCCATCTCTGTGTTCCATCAAGTGAGCACATGAATATGATTTGGGAAGATCTCTACAGTCGGTTGGTAGGACACTTTGGCATCAAAAAGACAGTGGCAGTGCTGAAAAAATCTTTCTACTAGCCGAAACTTTGACAATATGTCGGCAAGTATATCAGGTCATGCATCACCTGCATTATTTCCAAACCAACCACTAAGAAACAAGGCATGTACACCCCTCTTCCAACTCATGACAAGTCGTGGGAATCCATCTCAATGGACTACATGTTGGGCCTCCCATCCACCAAGAGGGGAAATGACTGTGTTTTTGTGGTTGTTGATCATTTTTCCAAAATGGCAATTCTGGCCTCCTGCAATAAGGACATCATTACAGAGGCCACTTCCAAGATATTCTTTGAACGTGTCTGGTTACACTTTGGGATCCCACAAACCATTCTCTCATACCACCTGTGTTATTTCCAAACCGACCACTAAGAAATAGGGCATGTACACCCCTCTTCCTACTCCTGACAAGCCGTGGGAATCCATCTCAATGGACTACATGTCGGGCCTCCCATCCACCAAGAGGGGAAATGACCGTATTTTGTGGTTATTGATCGTTTTTGCAAGATGGTAATTATGGTCGCCTGCAAGAAGAACGTCATTGCAGAGGCCAATGCCAAGATGTTATTTTAACATGTCTGGTTACACTTTGGGATCCCACAAAACATTGTCTCAGATCGAGATAGTTGGTTCCTCAACACATTTTGGTCGAGTCTCTGGTCACTGTTGGATACCAAGCCCACCAAATCCACTTCCCTCCACCCCCAGACAAATGGCCAAAGTGAGGTCATCAATAAGATGATCATACATATCTTGCACATAAACAATTCCAAGCACCCCTACACATGGGATGAGAGTCTTCCCTATGTCCAACATAGCTACAACTGAGCCTTGCATAGCTCAACTGGCCACATCCCCTTTCAGGTGGGGTTGGGATTCCAACCATTGGGCCCCATGTATGTTTCACTACCCCTGGAGAACACCTCGTCCAACTCATCTGCTGCTCCACCAGAAGCTGACAAAGCCACCCAATTCATTGAGAGGATCCATCACATCCACCAACAGGTTCAGGATATTTTACAGAAGTCCAATTCCAAGTACAAGCAGCACCATGATTAACATCGAGTGCCACATAAGTTTCAGGTGGGTGAAAAAGTTTGGTTGGACTTGCAGAAAGAACGCCTTACAGGGCCCCATCAGAAGCTTCGCCCACTCTAGTATGGGCCATACACCATCACCAAGGTTGTGGGTGACAATGTGTTTCCACTCAACATTCCCCCTTTCCTTGGCCTACACCCAGTCTTCAACGTGGCTCTCATTCAACCATATTTCCCACCATTATTGGACACCTCAGAGATAGTAGAGCAGTTGACACCAACAGATATCAAACCTGATTGCATGCAATAGGCATCTAGTGATCAGATTGTGGACACATAGATCAAGGGCACCTGACAGCAAAGGATCCAACTTTATCGAGTTGTCAAAGCAGGGAAGCTCCTGCACCAAGGCAAGTAGCTCACCCGGGGCCAAATTCAGTAGAAATTTCCTCATCTAATGGGGGGACTCAATGCAATGGAGACCATTGCTTCTTAAGGGGGAGGATTGATCCATATGGATGTCGATGGCCTCCCACCTATTCCAACTAGTTCATTTTGGTAGTTTTCCAATTTGGCAAAAAACATTTCCTAGTTTTCGGTTCCCTGACTTGCAGAGCCATTTTGAGGCCCTAAACATCATTTTTAGGGCTCGCCACAGTCGAAAATAACCTTCAAATGATGGCAAAAAAATGTGTATTCCTCGGATAGACCTTTCCAACAAGATATCATGCTCCTAAAATGAATATCGTATGAAAAAGATATGACCCTCGGAAGTTGCTGTACTAACTTACCCAAACGAGGCGCACATGACTTTTGGTGCTTCATCTCCTACGGTTAGGTTTTTGGATGACTAGGGTTCTTGACATTCCTATTTATTGTAAAAATGCATTCAAAGACTCATTGTAATCATCTTCTTGTGAATGAGTGCATCTATCACATCTCTTCTCAGAGATAAGTCACCACCATTACAACAAGCTTGTTTTCTGTTGCATTTTACAGTTTCATCTTATTTCCTTATTGAATAGAAAACCAGTTTTATTGTATCTTTGTTATTCTGTGTTAAGCATCTTTTAATAATATGTATTTATTTAATTTTTCTCATAAAACCCAGATCAACTTCCTTCTCAAAATAGTCTTGCGACCAACATGCCCCCAACACTGACATGTGGCTCATCCCAAGCCACTCAGGTGGTGTGTGCTCCATGTACCGCCTTTTCCAAACTATGGAAATTCTCTGCTAGTTCCTTTCCTTTTGTCCTCATATGCGCAGCTTTGTTTGTTAGCACCTCTATTGTCTGTGTTGTTATCTCTTCCTATAGTAATGTTGCACCCCCTGATTGTTCACGTGCCATACTCGTCTTCTCTTCCTCCAACTGTGTAATCATCTATGTTGCTTGTTCCTAGAGGATTTCCAATTGGGTTTGTATTTCTTGCTTATTTGTCTATGATGTCTTTAAATATGTCTGCAAAGTATTCATTTCTTGAGTACCCTTCAAGCACTCCATAATACTCATTGTTTTCTGCCGTTGCATTAGCTCCTGTATGACAACACTGATTTTCTCTTCTTGTTGGTCCCCCTCTTGGACATTTTCATCTTCCTCTAAAACGGTCCATATCCACGTAGTTATGTCAAAAGATTTGTGAATTCCCTCACTTCTTTCACCATATCCACTATCTAGAGTGCGTACTTTTGTTCTCTCTATTCTTGAACCTCCATAAGAGTCGTAGGATTAAGCTTTTCTTTGAGCTCCTCAATTTCCTGTCTATATCCATCAATTGTTTGTGAAATATTTTTTATCTTCTCCTCTGCGCTCCTCTCTGGTGCTTGCACACTGTCTTGGATGTGACCATATATTGTTGTTAACCCCTGTTCTAGGTTATCCATGCATTATTTATCCTCCTCTTTCTCTAATTTCATTTGGTCGCATGTGATTTGTAACATTTCGATGACTCCCCTATCCACCTCCAAGTTAGTCACATTCACCCGGGCTCTAGATTGCACCTCTTGAATTATGCTAGTCCGAAGTTTGTATAGTGACTTGGTGGGTATCTCCGCCATGAAGACTTCAAATTGCTAAACTTCCCCCATGGTTTTATGTGCAGTCTCATGATCCATTTTGATCATTTTGTGAGTAATTGTGAATGTCTCCCTGCCTTGCACTACAAACTATAATGTCTACTCTCCTTCTTTTTGCACAGGGGGTCATTGTGTATTTTCTTTTCACTGCATTGTGCTCTATGGTACTACTTGATTCTATAATTGTTGTATATTTTCATGGACTTTTATCAGTTTGGCCAGGATCACTTCTCTATGTGCCTCTACAATATGGACCACCTCTTCCCCCCTGTCTTGGACCTTGTTCACAACGAAATCAACATCATCTTTTGTCAGGGTGATGGTTTGATCTTCTGTGACAAAATTTCTCTTTTTTCCTATCTCCTCTTCTCCCTGTGTTGTATTCCCTTTCATCTATGATGTATCCCCCTTTCCAGTATCCTGTTGGTTGTCTTTCCTTGGCGTTGTTGTTGTCCTCCTTGGTCTTTTAGGCACTACGTTGTTTTGTGAAGTTTGATTCTGTGCTGCATCTTTTCTAGTGTTATCAACTAGACTGTGTATTTTTGTTGAGGAACCTGATTCGACATTTTATTTAGGTTCGGTATATTGTATCGTGATTTTCCTTGTTGTTGGTTTTTCTACTCACAACTTCCACTATGCTGGATAGTCTCTAATTATCCATACAATTTGTTCCTTGGTGATGCAATACTACATCTCCATCCATGCCTTCTTTGGATCCCTTGCAGCCTAGATCCACATGTGATGCCCCAATGCCTTGAAAATTGCTATCCATTTCATTTCCTAGATTACCTCCATAGGAATGTGCCACACACTAGTTGTGCATTGTTGTATTTCTTCCAGCAACATTGCAAATAATGTGTTATTTTCTTGTTGATTTTAATTGTCCTTGGCCTGTCAGAGAGACTCATATCTAGCTGCATAGAATTTTCCTTTCCTATCCAAGAAGGATGAAAACTTTGGCTCCTACCACCCTACCAAGGGTGTAAGAATGATGAGCTGAGAGTAATGGAACTCGGTTCCATTATCTTACACATCTCTACAATACACCAAAAATTGGTTCAGTAGGTATGGTTCCCAACTGAACATCACTCCTTTCGAGCACTGCACGGCTACTACTATGACTCATGTTGGAGCTTCTTCTTTTCTGCATTTCCTCGGCAGCTTGCAAGCAATAAGCTTGCTGGCGAATCTTGTTGCATTGTTATTAATGTCCTTGAGAACAATGCTCATGTTTCCCCAACTGGTGTCAAACTGTGCTTCGACCAGCTTGGTGATTTCCTTCTCGTGTGCCTTGTTATCCAATTACTCCTCTGGTTTTGTTCCAATTGTAGGTAATGCTGTGATCTTGGAGATTAGCACCACATCCAGTTGTAATGGCATATCCATCCAAATGATGCCACTATGTACTCGGGATTCTAATTGTTTGATGCAGAGACCAATGTTTTTACCCCACCCAAAGTGCATTATATCCAAGAGGTTCATTATGTCGGAGTTATAAATCCACGTTATCCATTGTGCGGGCTCCATTATCAATTTACCTAGGGGTTCCCATGTGTTTTCTAAGTAGGTCTCTTCGGCCAAATCTAGGAATTTGGTTGCATCGCGCACATCGTGGTCCAAGTACCCAATTTTGGGTACTTTTCCTAGCATATCATCCACAGTGACCACTGCATATGGGAGATATGGAAGTGTGATGTATGTGGCATCCTGCACCTTTCTTTTCTGACCAATAGCAGATGAGCCTACCTCTGTTGTTTCTACGTTCTCATTTTCCCTCTCAGAGTCTGTCTGGTTGGTGATGTCCTTGACCAACACCTCCTCTCCTTTGTGGCCCTATCATTGACTCGTCAATTCATGATTTTTAGCGGGCGTTTCAGGATTAGGGTTCAAGATACCATCTAGGTTCTGGAACTTTTCCCTACTTCTCCTTGTGGAATTGTCGATGTTTCCTCTTAAACTTGTGTCAGGATGATTGACTTTGTTTCCAAGGTAGTGACATATTGAATCTTGATGAATTTCTCAAGCTATCTCATTCTTTCCTTGCACCTTTGGCCCTATCAAGTAACCTGTACATATTGGCCTAGAGAACTGAACTTTGATAGTGTCATCTATCCAATTTTCACACTTTTTTGCTTCTTCATAAAGTTATATCTAAGGAATGCAATTTTTATCTCACTATGTGCTCAAAAATCACTAAGTGTTGAACTAACGCTAGATTTATGCCCTTTATAGATGCGATCATAACTGTTTTTCACTTTTTTCATGCAGTTGTGTCAAGTGTAGTTTTTCCTACACACTTTCTTACAATGTTGTCGCAGTGACTGTTGCGCGTGACTTTTTTGCACTTTCCTGTAGTTCATTCAACTTCTGCATCTTTTTGTGTTTTTGTTCTTTTTCTATTTTTGCATTTCGTTTTTCTTCATTTTCCCCTTTTAATTTATTTTTATCATTTTTTTGTCCTAATATCTACTATAGTACACTACATACATGACTTTCTTACTGCGTTGTAACTTTTAAGAATTAGTAGGTCAATTTTCCCTATACAGTTTTAGTCAACTACCATTGATCATTCCTTTCAGTTTCGTTCCTCCCAAGTCTTTTAGCTGAAAATATCCCCCATATGTGATATTCTTTACTTCATATGGCCCTAGCCAATGCATTCTAAAATTACTAGGGTGTTGCAAGAATTTGTTGTCATAGAGAAGAACTAGGTATCCCTCCTTAAAAATCTTCTTTTTAATATGTTTGTCATTCCAGGCTTTGTCCCTTTCTTTCTGTACTTCCTGGTGAAATCTTACCAGAATCATGTCTATCCTGTCAAATTCTTGCATGTGTTCCTATATTCCCATAGTACTACTGGTATTTTCAAGTCCCAATCATCCATGTTGACATTGCATATCTTAGTCAAAGCATTTTCCAAAATCTTATTGAAAGCTTCTACTATTCCATTTTCCTAAGGATGATATGGTGTACTCTTATGGTGATAGACTTCAAACTCCTCAGTCATAGCCTTGATGAAATTATTAATCAAATGTGTTCCTTTCTCACTCATTAGAATCCTAGGACATTCAAATCTAGTGATCACTTTCTCAAATAAGAAGTGTGTTTTTGTCTCTATGCTACAATCTTTGACTGGTGTTGCTTATTTCCATATCGTTAAGTATTCAGTCGCAGTAATGATATATCTAGATCCTGACCTTTTTGTTGGTGGATTAATAGGTCCAACAAAGTCTATTGCCCATTTTTCAAATACCTATAGAGTCACTTGTGGTCTTAGGGGAATCCCATCCCTTCTGTTGGGTTTTCCATCCCTCTAACAGGCATCACAGTTCTAGAAATATTCCTTGGCATCTTTATGGATTGTTATCCACCATAATCCTGGGCACAATACCCTTTGCACGGTAGCTTTTCCTGCATAGTGTCCTCCAGCTATACCTTCATGATCTTCTACTAAAATTTTGGGTCATCCATGTTCCATTATACACCTTCTCAAAATATTATCTGTGCCCATATTGTATAAATGTTCTGCAATGAGTTGATAGTCTGCAGCTCTGACCACCATATTTTTCTTTTGCATTGTGCTAAAGTCCTATGGTGCAACCCCTTGTTACACATTATTTTAGTCACCCTGGTGATGTTTTTGTAGCATGTGTTCAGGCTCCCAAAAGAACCTTTCTTCATGAGAAAAGTGACTGGCTTCATCTTCTTCAAAAGCTTGTCAATAAAGGACGTCGTAGGCCAAGAATAAGATACAGTGTGATGATGCCTGATCGCCGCAGTCTGTCCTAAAACTACCTTGCATCATTTCCACAGACTGTCCTATAGCCAGGGTGCGATGGTGTTGAAAGACTGAGAAAAGGTCAAAGTTCACGAAGGTTCTATAAGGGAATCTTCTAGAATGTGAGGTTCCATCTATATGGTTGGGATCCTACTCGCTTCTCTGATTTGGTGGGATCATCATAATCTCTTTAACCATATCTCTTTCCCCTATATAAGAATGGGTTTCTCATGGAAAAGGTTAAGCAAACAAGTAATAAAGGAATTAATGAAAGAATAGGATGAGAATTGTGTGAGGGACTCTATTTCAATTGATGCTTGACGTCTTCATTAGTCCATCAAGTTATTGTGGATCTTCTTCATGCAAGTTTGGAGCAAGTGTGTGTGTTGGAGCAAAGGGCCACCGAAAGGGAACCTTGCAACATCAAGGTTGTTTGGTTGTATCTTCCACTTTTACTTAATATAATATATTGGCATGTTTCTTTCCCATAAAATCATTCTCATTTTATTACATGACTCCTTGATCACATGTGTAAGTTTTCATTGAATATACTATTGTTGCTTTCACTTTAGTTGGTTTGTGTTTGATTGCAGATCCAATATCACAAGAGCACCAGAGTAGAGTAGGGATAACAAGGACATAAGGAAGCGATATTCAAAGGTATGTCACTCATCTCTTGTTTGATAGTAAACTCAATGATTAAATCTTAGGGAAAGCGTCATGTCATGTCTTGTTTTTTTCTAGATCTAGGTAGATCTAGGGAGATCAGTTTATGTCCGCATTCACCGATTTATCCAATAACAAAATTGGCGAATCCGTTAGGGAGATGAATTGTTTTCGGTTTTTTGTTGTCCACTTTCCTTTAGCCTACTTCCTTTCATTTTAATCCAGTCTCTGAGTCTATGGGGGATCCATCCAGACTCTCTGGATCTGAAAGTTCATTTAGACTCCTTGTCCTTTTTCCAATTTTTCTTTATTTACAGAAATAGTTGCACTGTATCCTATATGCATCCTGTGACGTCCCTCAATAGCCACACCCTACCTGTTTAGACCAATGCATAATATCTGCATCCTGTCCCATAGCTAGTCTACAGAAACCTCAAATCTCCGCACTGTACCTTACTCCTGGGTTGCGACGTTTCCTGTAGAATATATTGGATTAGGTATTTTTGTCTTCTGTCACCCAGTTTTTCTTTGATCACGTGGGAAGAACTTTTGGTACCAGTATCTGACTATTTTCTGAGTTTAAGACTTGTTGTTGATTGGTTTTCAGGGATTGAAAACCATTCGTCATCATTTTACAAGTTTTTACTTCTTTATTTTTGTCAACAAGGACACAATATCGAGATTTAAATCTGAGTGCTTGATTGATAAAATTATTTGATTTGATTTAAGGTTTTGGATTGTTTTACATTTTTTGGATTGCTTGTTGATTGGAAAATTATTTTCGTTTCCATTTAGCGAAACACTTTCTTGCCATCTACATTTTTATTTTCATTGAAAGTTTGATTTGGGTATTTATTGAGTGTATCTATTTTCTTTGATTACTTTTCCTTTCTTCATTATATTCCTGACTTGGTTTTGGAAAGGAAAAATTAAAGTCATTTATTCTTTTTAAGTAATCATTCATAAGAAAAGATTTTGCATTCACTTTTTTTTTTACAAGAGAACAAATTGGGAAATTGCATTGCTTATGATTGTTTGAAATCGTATTCATTCAAGAAAACAAAATTACATTTCGTAGCTTTTGTGTTCCTGAAAACTACTTTCTCCCTATTGTAATTAGAGTTCATCGAACTGAGACATTGCATCATTCATCTCTTTTTGCATATTATTGGGTGAAGGTCTCATACAACATCAATTTCATATCCATATCTCTCTTGCGTAAACAATAACTTCTAAAATACTACGTAATTTTAAAATTTATTAGTAACTTTTATTTTCTAGAAACTCTTTTCACCAACATTAGCTAGGCTAGCAATTTGGAATAGGTATTGAGGCACACTCTCTAAAGAATAAAGAACACTGTATCATATTGTGATAGGGAGTGTTCAAATCCACTTGCAACATTTTTCCCTGGGAATACCTTCTCACACAATGGTCAAACTTGAGGTCGCATTAAGGCTGGCATAGTTACTCACTCTTCTTTGTTGGTCTTGGTGTAGATATTGTGCATATTACGAGGGTCACTTGAAGGTATACCCACAATTATGAGCGGAATCCTTTCGATTTGATTTCGGGCTAGATACCATGCCCTTGCGTGTGGATCAGACTGTCGATTGTTTTCCCATGCATCATTGTTGTTCTTGGTAACCTTAGTAGCCTATCTCTTTAGGGTGTTACATGAGGTGAATGTGGAGGGGCAAGTCTCCACGGTACCTGGAATCGACGTTGGCCAAACTCACTCGGGCTCCTTGGAGGGTATACCCATGATTATGTGTGGGAGCTTGCACCAGGGTGTAAGTCCGTTAAGCAGGTCGTCAACGTAACTTTTCCACCCACTCTATCCTATCCCCTTCTTGTCTTGACTTCACGACGTTGGATTTCATCACCAACTAGTGACTTCGACATAAGAAGGTTTGTTTGCTTGGTTTGATTTCTATATTTTATTAGCAAGTGTTGTTTGTTTTCGTAGTTGGCCATATATTTTTTCCGTAAAATATTTGGTTCGACCAACATCGACCCTCCATGTCGTTCACGTAGGATGCAAGGGCTACCCTTGGAAGATCTGAAAGGTTATCTCCCTTTTCCTCCTAATTCACCGAAGGTCTCTCCCGAGTGGAGAGTGGTCCAGGACACCATAACCTCACGAGTGGGAAGTTCCAACTCTTTAGAAAATTTTCGAATTATTTTTGATTCTCTAGAGGCTTTTTGAATTCCTCCTAGATATGAGAGACGTATTCTCTGGATGAATTCATCGGGAGAACTTGTTGTTGACACTTTTGGAATACCGACCGAACCCCATACAGGCCCTGGAGTCGAGAATCCTTTTTGGTCTACTGACATATTTATAAACCCACCTCACACAATGCGGGACCTTTACAGCAACTTGGGGGCAGGTCACGATCCACCTGTCGTATCACAACTGCCCGAAATGTTTGTTACCTACACGATACCTTTAGACCACTTTGTTGGTACAACTAGCAATATCATTATCATTCCAGACACATATTCAATAGGTCCTAGCTTGACCTTTTCTCTCCAGATGGCCCATTCTACTATGGTCCCACACATTACGACTATTCCTACTGAGAATGTGGTGGTTAACCAAGCTCCAATTGGCACACCACTCTCGTCTAGACCTATCTCGTTGCTTCCTCTTGGGTATCATGCTTTGAATCCTTCCATCATCGTCCCTACCCATGTTCCATCTAGAGTTTTTGGACTTTTTGATCCACCTTGGTACAATGTTGATGTCGGTTTTGTTCCTACATCTTCCCAGGTCCTCTCTGGAGGGTCTTATCCACCTTTTCTTGGGGGATCTGGCCCTAGTGGCTCCAATCCAATTGCAAGCACCCATCATCTATTCAGTTCTGGTTACCAGATTCTCGTTGGAGGGAAATCTCACATTGGAGGGAAACCTCAATTTGGGGGGTCCACCTCAGACTGGGGCACCACCACATGTTGGGGGGAAACCTCCACTTGGAGGAAAACCTCAGGTTGGACTCTATAACCCACTGTATGGACATAACACATCAGGATTACTAGCCCAATTTTGGAACCTTCTTGCCCAAATAAATTCACAATCATCTGGGGGGAAACAGCCTCAAGTCAACTCTTTTGTACCCCCTCACTATGGCCAGCCATATCCCGGTTCTTTAAATCCTACTTGGGGTCTGAACGTTCACTCCAGTGTCCCTTTTCAAGAGAACATCTCTAATCAACCTAACCCTATGGGATATATGCCTCCAAATCCTCTATGACAGAATCTATTAGGACTCTCCACTTATATGCAAACTGCTTACGGTCCTACTAGTATACCAACAAGAATTCCTCCCCAAAGTCACCAATATCCTCACGTGAATAGACAGTTGCTTTTTCTATCCACTTTGGATTTACCTGACTTGTCTAGAATCTTGAATGGTCATATCTTACATTCTCCCCATTGGCCCATTATACCAGCCAAATTATTGTTCGACATTCCCAAGTTTGACGGTCGACTGGGTGAAGACCCAAATAATCATGTTATGACCTTTCACCTTAGGTGTTCGTCCAACTCTTTGATGGATGACTCCATTCGGTTATGACTCTTCCAATGAACTCTCATGGGTTTGACCACAAAGTGGTAAATAAAATTACCACAAGGCTTCTTTAATGACGTCAACACCCTCTTCATGGATTTTCTCACACATTACCAACTGCCAATCCACTATGAGACAAGAACCGATATTTTGAGTTCCTTCAAGCAATCTTCTGCCACTCACATTTTCGATCACATTCATGAGTGGAGATAGAGGAGATGCTTAATCAAAATCAACCCTCCTAATCAGTTATTGGCTAAATGGTTCACTAAATCATTCATCAGTAAAATCTCCCATGATATTTCCATGGGTGGATTTGTCACTGAAGAGCAGGCGATTAGTCGCGCTCAGTACCTAGATCTCTTTTATTCGCAAACGAGCACTCTTTACGACTTGATCCCTAATGATCCTCGGCCTTCGACCACAACTACCTCAACGACCCCAACAACTTCTCATGTTGTTGATGGTGTGATTGGCACCTTCCATGCTGACACTAAATCCATGTTGGCCACTCACACCAATCCCAAATCTACTACTTCTAATGTTCAAAGTGATCTGACTCCTACTCCTTCCATCGACAAAAATTCTGAGGTTAATTCAATTCAATCTACCCCTACAGGCAAAAATAAATCTAAAAAAGGAAAGGGTAAGAACAAGGAGGATAAAAATAATAATCCACAATCTGATAAACCCAAGACACAATCTGTTGATGATAAGGATAAGTGTAAACCTCGATATCCTTGCCTCATCTATGGTGATGATCACTACACGAAAGATTTTCCAAGACGTATTGAGGCCACTAAGTTCCTTCAAGGGACCAGGAAGCCTCCCACACCTGTCATTTTTTCACAGCCTTTCCCTTCCCAACAACAGGCCCAATTGGTCATTCATCACCAACCCTCTCCTTCTATCACTTCGTATGTTCTTATGTGTACTGGTAATTCTACCAAGAACAACATTGCAATCACCACTCGGGCCAAAGATTATTCTCCTTCAAAGGAGAAAGTTGAAAATTTACCACCTTCATTGGTTCAACCACCTCCCTCAAATTCACCTCCCAACGGTCCTCTTCATCTCGAACGACCGGGTCCCGATAGAGTTCTTTTCCCTCCTCCAAAGGGCGTTGTTCGGAAGTCTGCCTTTAATCCTCACACGCATGTTGCTCAAAACTAAAACATTGTAGAATACCTTGAGTAAGCACCCTCTAGAATGTCAGCTCTCAAAGTCCTTCAAAGGTGTCTCGCTCAAAAGAAGGCACTCTTAAAGGCCATTGGTGGAATTGATTCCACAGATACGAATTTGATAATATTTGACTTGGAAGACCACATTCTAAGGCTACCTCCTTAGTTATCATTTCAGATTCAAGTTGTTGTCAAGAACAAGAATATATGTAGAATTGTTATTGACGAGGGTGCCTCAACATGTGTTATGTCAGTTACTTTTTGGAAAGACATTGGCTCTCCCCCCCTCACCGAATCACACAATACACTTAAGGCTTTCAATGGTTATGGTTTTAAACCCTACATTTTTCTTCCCTCATTGTCTATTATGTTGGAAGGAAAATCGGTCAATGTTGAGGTCGAGGTCTTTGATGCACCTCTTGACTATAACCTCTTACTTGGTTGTAGCTGGATTGATTCCATGTGTGCAGTTGTGTCTACACTTTTCCATGTTTTACGTTTCCTACATCAAGGAAAAGTCATTACAGTTGACCAACTGGCCTTTTTCAATTCTGATTCTTGTACTAGCAACGTACCCTTTATCTCGAAGACACCTCCTGGGTACAAGAATGTCGGTGTGGGTCTCCTAAAATATTCAACTTTGATGGGCACCTTCCCAATAACACCACCTAATGTTCCACCTCCTTTTGTCACCTCAATCAACATGATTTCCACCTTCATCCATGAAACCCTCGCATCTCAAGAAGGTGTTCCAAGTAAAACAATCATAACTTATTGCTAGAGTATTCAAATTGAGTGGGACTAGTTTCATTGGATCATGGACAGTCTGTAGTATTTTGGGTGTGATTTTTAGAATTTGATATCAATTATTTTGTGTGGGGCATGCTATACAAGTGAGATCTCCTAGAAAGGCCAAAAATCGGCAAGTTGTGAGGAAGTTACCGTAAATTCCACTTGGAAAATCCAATTTTCATCAGACCTGTGGCATTGCAGAGAAGAAATATCAGAGAACTACCTAAAACAAAGTTTCATACCCAGAAGGGTCGAAACTTGGGAGATAGAACAGAATAAATATCGTCTAGCAGAACCGCCTCAAAATCAAGATTCAAAAGTGATACTTGGCCAACATGCCACCAAAAAAGGGACCTTCTACACCAAATAAGCCTCCAGAAAATCCTAATTGGACTCTTGATGAAGGTGAAGAAATGTGTAGGGACATAAATGAACTACAAAAGAAGATGGATTCAATGGAATCTAAGTTTATGGATTCAATAGAATCTAAGTTGGATACTAATATGGATGGCTTAAAAGTGGAGATCATGGAAGTATTGAAAAATTTCGTAACAGAGACGACACCCGAAAGTGAAAATTCATCCCATGAAATTCATGATGAGGACACAAGGAAGGTGAATCAAGAATGGAGAAACTCCAACTTTGGTTTGAAGACCAACCACATTCCTAAGATT
>JZKD02S0262624.1:650224-675910 GCA_000966675.3 Picea glauca
TGTTATTTTATTTATGTCGGCTTTAGGCCATTAGTTGTAATTATACCTCCTAGTCTCCTATATCTACCAAGGAGACATTTTCATTTTGAATCATCTTGTACTTGAACATTTAAGTAGGGTAAAAGGAGGTTTCCCCCTCGAAGAGGCTCATTATCTAAAATTATCTCTTTTTCAAGGCGTTGAGTACTTTTCCTGAGGTTTTTCTATGCTATATTTATGTTTGGTTCTTAACATCGGAGCCTTATGTTTCGTTGATGAGGTTGTCACTTATAAAGCCATTTTTTAAGAATTTCATGACATTTTCGCTTGGAGCTATGAAGAGATGTCGGGTATTGACCCCGATATCATTGTGCATGAAATTAAGACCTAGCTTAATGATAAACTTGTCTGACAGAGAGTTCACCCAATCCACCCTTGTAAATTCATTGCTATCAAGCTCGAAGTTGAAAAACTTCTTAAGGATAGCTTTATCTATCATGTGGCTTTAACTAATTGGGTCTCCAATCTAGTTCCAGTCAATAAGAAACAAGGCACGATCTGTGTATGTGTAGATTATAGGGATATCAATAAAGCTTTTCCTAAGGACAATTATCCAACCCCCTTCATTGACCAGATCATTGACGATTGTGCCAAGAGAGAAATATTATCCTTAATGGACAGTTTCTCTGGCTATAATCAGATTAATATTTTTCCCGCGGATCAACACAAGACTGCTTTCATTTGTCCTTGGGGTACTTTTGCCTATCGAAAACTGCCTTTCAGTTTGAAGAAAGTTGGTGCGAATTTTCAATGCACTATGTCTTATGCTTTTCACGATATCAAGCACATAGTACAGTCATATCTTGATGATGTACCGATGCACTCCATGCGTCGCCAAGTTCACCCGACTCATCTCTGAGCCATTTTCCTTCGTTGTCGTTATTATCATATACGTTTGAACCCACACAAATGTGTTTTTTGTGTGGAGTCCGGCCAACTTCTAGGTTTTATTGTGTCACTTCATGGAATTAGTGTAGACCCTTTGAAGGTTGAGGCTATCCTTAATCTACCTCCTCCTTCTACACTATGCCAGCTTCAAAGTTTGCAAGGGAAGGCAAACTTTTTGCGTCATTTCATTCCAAATTACGCCAAGTTAACATAGGGTTTTACTCAACTATTGAAGAAAGGTTACGAGTTTGTATGGGACGATACCGCCAATAAATCCTTTGAAGCTTTAAAACTTTCCTTAACCCATACACCACTGCTTTTCCCACCGGATTATAGTCGAGACTATTTCCTCTACCTCACAGCTTCAGAATCTACCATTGCAATGGTTTTAGTCCAAGAATATGATTCACATGACGAACATGTAATTTACTATTTGAGTCGGAGTGTCATCACCACCAAAGCCAAATACCTACATGTGGAGAAACTAGCTTTGGAAGCTGTCCAAGTTGTCCAACTTTTTCGTCATTATATCCTATTACGCAAGACCATTGTTATTTTTTATTGCAACCCTATGCAGCATATCCTTATGTGTCAATTGCTAGGGGAAAAGTACTCCAAATGGATAGTGATTCTCCAGAAGTTCGACTTAGATTTTGAACGTGCTAAGTCTACGAAATATTTGGTATTTGTCGAATTGATATGTGACCTCCCTCGACTAATACAACAAATGTGGAAAAGGATTCCTTACCTGATGAATCCCTTTTTCTGATCAGTTATAATGACGTTTGGTACAGAGATATTATCATTTATCTCTAGACTCAAAATTTTCAGCTTGAACTTTATAGTACGGATCATCGTCGTATACGGTATCAAGCCTGTCAATACATAATTATCGGTGACACTCTTTATCGCCATGGTGTTGACTCAATTTTTCGACGATGTCTCACCTACGATGAGGCTGAGAAAGCTTTGAATGAATGCCACTCCGGAGCATGTGGCGATCATATGTCTGGGTATGCCACTACCCAAAATATCTTACGAGCAGGATACGTTTGTCCTTCTTTGTTTAAAGACTGTATCACTGTTGTCCAGAAATACCATGCTTGTCACACATATAATAACAACATAAGATCCCATACCGCTCCTTTACACCCTATAGTTTTTGTTGGTCCCTTCGCAAAATGGGGCATTGAATTTATGACATGTAACCCTCACTCGGTCGAGGGGCATGGATACATCATCGTAGCTGTGGATTACTTCACTAAATGGGCTAAGGTGATGCCTACATTTGATAACACTGGGAAAACTATAGCACTATTCATATTCCATCATATCATTACTCGGTTTGGTGTCCCCCAAGCTATCGTTACTGATCACAGTAGCCATTTTCAAAATTTCATGATGTTCGAGCTTATTGAAAAGTTGGGTCTTCGGCATCAAAACTCAACCCCCTATTACCCACAGGCCAATGGCCAGGTTGTAGCAATAAACAAAGTTCTGATTACTATGCTTCGACGGATGATAGGAATTCATAAGACAAGTTGGCACACGATGTTTTTTTCAGCATTGTGGGCCTACCAAACATTCGTCAAGTTTTCCACTAGGTTCACACCTTTCCATGTAATTTATGGTATCGAAGTTGTTATATCGATTGAATGTGAGATACCATCTTTGAAACTAGCCGTTGAAATTCTTCCATACACCTCTGCTGAAGAGGAACGTCTATTGTACCTGATGCAATTAGATGAAACTCGCCGTGATGCCACCCTATTTATTGAAGCTCAGAAAAAATGTGTCAAATCCCAATATGAAAAGCATGTCAAGCCATGTGTTTTCTCTGAAGGTGATCTAGTTCTCCTCTACGAATAAGATCGTGATTTACTAGGGGAAAGAAAATTCAAGGCTATGTGGTGAGGCCCTTATATTGTCAAACGAGTGTTGGAGAAGGGAGCTTATGAGTTAGTGGATTATGGTGGCATTCCTTTGAGTGAGCCCAGAAATGGGCTTTACTTGAAGAAGTACTATGCTTAGATTGTCTTTGCATGAGTGCTTGTATTTTTATTGTATCATACTCTTGTGTGCTACTTTTTGTGTGTTTTTTCGTTATTTGGTTTCGACCCCCAACTGCTTACCTTGCATTGTGTTTGGTTACTAGATGTTGGTGTCTTCGCTACCCTACATTGTCTTTTCCGATGGCGCTAGTTGTAGTACTCAGAACCTAGCATCTGCTGCTTGGGAAATCTATGCACCCATGAACGAATTAATCAGTCTACACGGTGTTTGCCTCGGTTGTGCAACTAACAATATTGTGGAGTACAGTGTAGCCATCAAATTATTGACTGACGTTGTTTCAATTGGAATCTGTCATCTTGTTGTACGACTTGATTCGCAATTAGTAGCACTACAATTGAGTAATGTTTATGCTATCCAAAGTTCTACTTTATTAATGGTATATTTACAAATTCGCCTCTTGGAACATCATTTTGATTACATTGAATAACAACACATTCCTAGATGTCTAAATACATTAATAGACGCTTTAGCTAATTATGTGTTAGACAGACATTTGAGACATTTATAAATCCAATCACATTTTGTATATAAATCAATTAAGCCGGTAGAAACCTCATGTATATATAACGATAAAAGTTTTTACAAAAAGTGTTTTTGTCTAAAGACCAAAATATCAAAATGTGGAGCACATGGCTTCATATACAAAACAGCATCAAGGATGTTACTCACGATAACACACGACTGCCTGTGCTACCCTATGGAGTAGTCGACTAAGAGAAATAGATACACCCATGGTATGGCATTGATAACCTCTCAGGATATCATCAATAGAGATATCCAGGACATCCGCTATCAACCCCTCTAGGTTTTTCTCGATCGCCTCATAATCAGCAGCAACCAATCTTGTTACCTCGACTACCTCCCCTCATCTATAGATGGGGGATGTACCTGGAGGCCGGTGTGGTCCTACATCTACGTTTTCAAAGGGTTTTTGATCAGTCACAAACATTTCATATTTCAAAATTCACAAAAACATTATAAAAACAAAATGTGCTTCTTACCTAAGTTCCCCCACTGAGAACCTTTAGGTAGAACCAAATCTAGATCACCTCTAAAGTCCAAACCGGAATACGCATAATCATCTACCATCAGTAGTTGAGGCCTCAACCAATCAAAAAACACGTCATTATACTTGATGATGGGGCTGGTCACATGCCGAGCCATGAGGTCACACCACCTCTTCATTCTTGGATCTTGTGGGGCCGGCATGCCCCACTCTACCTGTAAGCGCAAGTGTGGAACCCTCTCCAGGAAGAAGGACACTAAAATGGGCCTGTACCCAAATTGTTTCAGGTCACCTTTCTTGCACTTTGTCAATTGTTTCTTCATACTCCGAAGAACCCCGTCACACCAGTTACTGCATACTGGAAGTAACTTTGGAGAGCCATATGAGGAGATGCACTCCCCGCCATCTATGAGATAGTGAAAAGGAAAGTCCGAAGGGGTAAATACCAAACATCCCTAATGGCAACTTTTCCACTACGTCTCTCATCCTATGGATCACAATATCGGTGGATATACTCACTCATCGATAGACTGCCACCTCTCCTTCCTATCAATGTCACACGGGATCCACAATGAGATAATCCCATCAAAAACTAGATATCCTCGATATCTAGAGAGAGTATGTGATCTCCCACATCGAATAATTGTTGATCCACATCCCACATGTGGACTAAATACTCAAGTAAGCTCAATTGGGCCCTCATGTCATGGATCTTGAAGAACTTCAGTAGCGCACACTGTCGGAGAGCATTAACCATGCCCAGGTCATTCCTGGTGAAGTAATCATCATCCTCATGTTCTCTCTCCCTCCACTCCAACATTCTAAAAGTCAAAAACCTGCATTGGAGCCACAAGGAGAAGTTAGCATCTTTATTTTTCTTGATTGGAAATTTTTATTGGCCAAACGTACATGAGAAAGTTTTGAGTTGCGCACGATGCAGGTGAGGTTTCTACGCAGTGCGGAATCACTGCAGATCAGCCATAAGGCCACTTGCAGAAACCTATGGTTTTCACATGGCACGATATAAGCCACCTGTGGCGATCCCCACGCACACCTACCCTCATGAAATCCTACTCAAAAACTACTTTTAACCAATAAAAATAGAAACTAATCCATGCAAAATGAAGAGGACAATAAGATTACCTTTTTAACGGAATTCGTTCGTCGAATGGTCGCTCGTGCCTCCTGCAATCCACAGTGGAAGTTTGAGGTAAAATAAGGTTTTTTGGACAAGTTTGGGGTAAAATGACAAGGAAATGGTAAAAAAGAGTTTTCTCCTATATTTATTCACTTTTTACTTTTTCCATTAATATTTTATATTATTTTATTCATTTTTAATTAAAACCTAAAGTTCTAATGATATTGTAAGTGTTTTTATTTTTCACAGGTGAAGAATCTAAGAGCCTAAACAATGGAACATAGATACGTTTATTGGTTTGTTTTTACATTTGTCACTTGTACAAATACATTTTAGGTTTTTCAGGAAGAACCTCGAGCTTAGTCTTTGTTTGTTCTCGTGCTTGAAAATCAATGAGAACGCAACTGCGTATAATTTTGTTGTTTTTTTGTACTCATCATGGTAACACAAAAAATGAAACTCATGGAGTATCCTTTAAGCTCTTTTCATGCTCTGTAAAAATGAAAATATTGTCGAGTGTTGGCCCTTGGTTAGGGAAGAAAGCGAAGAACAAGGAAGAAAAGGCAGAATGTGAACTTCGCGGAAGACAGTGACTATTACTAGGTCGAAGTGAGAAAAAGAGCAGAAAAGACAGAGCGAAGTCCTAGAAAGAAAGTCGTTGGATGAGGAGATCGAGGATGACAGGTAAGAAAGGAAGAAGGATCGTGGCCAACTCAGAAAGTGGAAAAATCCACCGTTAGATGCTTTGGAGCACCGTGCAAGAAGGAAGGAAAGAAAGGCTGGCAAAGCCCTGAAAACGCGGGTCAATTTGACCTAAGGTTTTAGACACCTAGGGTTTTGGTATATAGGGTTTTTGACACCTAGGTTTCGGCCTAAGGATGTCGATGAGTGATTATAATGTATAAATAAGAACCTATGAGAGGGAAGAGGGTTGGTTCGAGTTCGTTGGACCTAGCTATATTGTTTTGACATGAGTGATTATTGTTGTGAGAGAGAGAAGAGCTGAGTACGAGAGCCTTGTGGTATTGTAAGATCTTCAACTAGGTGCAAAGATCAACCCTGCAACTGGGTGCACAGGGAGGGGAGAGATAGAGAGAAGAAGAGAGAAGATCTATTGGCTAAGAGCACAGATTAGAACTGTATACTTTCATCTTAATATATCATAAAGCACAGTTATGTGGACGTAGCCCTAGAGGAAGGGTGAACCACGTATGTATTTTGTTGTATGTGTGATTGGTGTTCTAGTCTTTATTGTCACTTTATTGTTATTGCATTGTTGTGGTAGATCTGATAGATGTGTGGAATAGACCTAAGCCGATAAGTGATATATGCATGTTGTATTGTTCTAGTATTAGATCCACTTGATATTTCCCTTGGTTATAAATATCTTTGTCCTACAACCCCCCCATAGTTGCTTCGGGTGAGACTACATTTGCTTTGTAGGTGTAGCTGAAAGGACCAGCAGTTAGGGCATGTTGGTGTGCTCTTGTAGTTGAACCATGGGCCTACCCCTATGCCAACAAATGGTTCCATTGCTAGGACAAGAATCTTCATGAGGGAATTTCAAGGTGGTTCCCATCAAATATAGAGATTCAGAAGTGGATAGAGGATCAAGAAAAGGACTTCGCTGAAGCCCAGAACAAGAACCCTAATCTTAGTATAGAGGATTGGCTAGAGAGATATATCTTTACTGATATACACGATATTTTCTTTGGAGGAATCCATCAAGAGCTATATCAGTGGTTAGGTAGGTAAGTTGATACCCAGTTTGAGATCAAATCTAGACCTCCTATAGTTTAGACATCGGTGTTGATCAAGAAGGTTAAGAGAGTTGATAACGTCATGTCATGAGAAGTAGATCACTGGTTTGATAGCACCATTGGAGGGTACAACACAGAGTTTTTTGTTGACAGAGTAGAGTCATACAGCCAGGTTGAGAGATATTTCTTCAAGGGACCTAGAGGAAAATTTTTACATTTTCTGAAGTTAAGGATCAAGATGCTATTGCATGAGAAGAACATCTTGAAGATACAGTAGATTGGTCAGATTTGAAAAAGCTAATGTTCCATAATTCAGACAGAAACAACAACACAGAGGTTGGACATATGCGCAGTGGAAGAGAATTTAGATAATTTCATCTTGTGAACTTATTCAAGCAAAACTACGGGGATGAGGGTTTCTACAGTGGAGAAGAGGCAGACCTGACGGACGAAGAGCATTCAAAACTTGCTAGGGCAGAGGAAGAGAAAGTTGAAGAACCTCATTAGGATGAGCGAGAAACTTCAGGAACTACGCAGACTACTGAGGTAAGTACTATTAATCCCCTGTTGTCTCAGCAGCATTAACCAATCAAAGTAATCCAAGTCACCAGTGTTCAGATCACTGTCACTAGTAGTCCACCACATACTCAAAAAGGAAACCTAGGAAGATCTATGGTAGATGAGATGAGGCTCCCTATATTTAGGGAATATGGGTCTGAAGACCCTGATCAAAACTGGTTCCTATGTGAAGTTGTATGGAATATTAAAAATGTCACCTATGAAGCAGTTAAAAGAACCCAGTTTAGTACTACCCTTCGAGATCGCGCACTAAGTTGGTACATGAAACTTGTCCAAGGACTTGAAAAACCTAAGCCACTAAATGAGATCAAGAATGAATTGATTGCAGAGTTCAAGAAACCCAAGTTGGAATCACAATGTATTATAGAGCTGAAAGAGATCAAACAGAAGGTAACCAAGCCTGTCTCGGAATTCAACTAGAGATTTAAGACCTTAACAGGCCGATTGACTTTTCAGATCCCAGATGAGCAGAACAAAGAGTGGTTCATTGCTTCCTTGTTACCACACATCAAAGTTCCTCTGGTGCAGTAGAAGATTGATTCGTAGGCCGAGGCACTGGAGATCGCCATGAAGCTAGAATCAACCCCTATGGGAGAATCGAGCTCAGGTATGAGTCAGATCTTGAGCCAACTAACTAGTTTGTCCCTGCAGGTCGAAGATATGAAGAAAGACAAGGGAAAATATAAAAGAGAATACATCTGGTCTGTCAGATGCAGATCAGAAGGCCATGACAAGGAACATTGTCCCCTATTCCATGAATACTTGGCCTCTGGAGCTCCGAGCCCTTTGAAGCAAGTCACTTTACCCTGGTGCGAAGTATGCCGAAATAGACATCGTAATGGTGAGTGTTATTACATGCAAAAATATGTTCAGACACCCACAAATTTGTATTGCACGTTCTGTAAGTCCGTGGGACATGATGATAGAGATTGTAGGTCTTACAATATCATGCATGAAAGGTCAAGAGATATATACAAAATCCAAGGTGAAGTACAACAAGAAGGAAGCACTTCGCAGTACAACTCCCCTAGGAGAGGAAACTTCAATCCTCATGGTGGATTCATAGGATGAGGATGAGGAGGAGGTATGGGTCGAGGCTGAGGATAGATCATCTGTTACAACTGTGCATAGCCAAGACACTTGGCAAGGGACTGTCAAAATCCTTGCACTACTTGCAGCTATTGAAACTCCTTCGAGCATGTTATTGAATAATGTTCAGCATTGTTAGCTAAGCTTTAGGAGAGATGAGGACCTCAGCAAAACCTGCAAGTGCAACTAATATATGATGAACCTCGTAGAGAAGACCCTAGAGTCATTGTTATCACTAGAGGAGGCGCTATTATAGGAGAAGACAGATTGATCCAAGGAAAGACTATAGAAGACTCAGGAATCAAGAAAGCTGCAGAGAAGATCCAAACCTTTGATGCAAAGAAATAAAGACAAGTATTTGAGGAGGCAAGGAAAGAGTTCAAAGCAGACCAAGGCTCTTCATCAAAAACATGACTAGAAGTGAGAGAATATGGAATGCCTTGGGAATTTGATCAGTCTGCTTCGCCAAGAGAAGGAAAAGAGGTAAGTAAGCTCATGGAATTTCTATATACTTGTATTAAGTTGATTATGGTGAGAGAACTATACAAGAACTACAAAATTTAATCAGACAGTATGAGCTAGGAAAGATAGACCCCTTACTGAATAGGGAAGTACACCAAATCGCTAAGAAGAGAAGGAAAAATAAGGAATTACACTTGAATGCTCAAATAAGTGAATATGATATAGACTATGTGGTCCTCGACTTAGGGTCGGAGGTCAATGTCATGATGAAGAAAACCTTGTTCTTTTCACACTCGTAAAAGTATTTGAAGAAAACATTTGATGGGTAGTAGGTTATCACTTTTTCGGTCTCATCAAACTAATTTATGAAAAATGAACTGAGAGAGTTCTCTTTAAGTGTTTTTCAGACTCTCTAAATATGAAAAACCTCTTAGTTTTCTCTCTTTGGACTCGTTAAACAAACATTGAAATACCTATATGGAACTGAACCACTCCTTCTTAGGGTTATTTAAACATACTATGAGACACTCGTCCGAAGGATGAGCTTACATCAACAATCATATGTTATCCTCATCAAGCTTGCGTAAAAATAAAGAGGTACTCTCCAGAAATGGTGGGGGAAATTTTGGGAAAGAAATGTGTCTCTATATTTGTGTTAGTGGTAGTAATAGTCACTCTTGAACATGACACCCCCTTCATCATTGAATCTGGGTTGGGAAATTTATTTGTCTCTCATTTGACCTTCTGCAAGTTCATATCTTGGGTCGTCTCTGAGTCAATGTTGCCAAGACCATTGTCATGTCATTCATATGTTCAAGAGAATTCCAACCTTAAACAAGCCTTCTATCGAGTCGGCCATCTACAATTATCAATTCCTACCATGTCGGCCTTCCCTGTGTCAGTTTCAAACCATCTTCACACTTTGATCTACCTTAAATTTGTCACTTATTTCATGTCATTGATGGGGGATACATCAATTCCCTCCTGTGATGAGTCTGTTCTCGTAGACTTCAACTCTTTATCCTAGAACAAGGCTTAGAAATCAATTAGTACCTTAGAACCTACATGACTCAATGGCAGGTTTCTTCTCTTTCGACAGTGGGTTCACATCATTGACTCCTGATTGAGATATTATATCGAGTGCTTGACTTTATCTCATTTATTCGCATTCGTTGGATTTTACTAAGGTACCTTGGGAGTCATTGACATCAATGGTGATTTCCCTCGCACTTGTTAATGGTTTTCATCAATGACCGGTAATCAATTGGTTTCTACCATGTTCGACTTCAGCACCTGTAATCACATGGCTAGATTCGTACTTAGGGACAACAGGATTGAAGACCATGGATCTCATTATTTCGGTCCAGGTTGCGATGGAGTATTTACAATTTGTATTGACACATAGATCCACTTTGTATGTCTCGTGGCTATGTCCGAATCTGAGTTTTTCTACAAGCATAGATCCATAGTGTATTCCTGGTGGCTATGTAGAATCTTGGTGACATGGATCCACAGTGTATGATTGGTGGCCATGATTGAAATTTATGATTTAAATCACTTGTAATTTGAGCATGGGAATTCTTACCTCATAAACGGTATAACATTGCGTAGATGCTTGGTTGTTTGCAGGTTTCTGATTGGCGCGCTCCTTGTTTTCGACACACACATATTCTACAAAGTATTTCGGTTGTCACAAGTTCCAGCCTCATACTTTGGGGGGCATCCTATTACACATTATTTTAGTCACCTTGTTGATGTTTCTATATCATGTGTTCAAGCTCCCAAAAGAACCTTTCTTCATGAGAAAAGTGATTGGCTTCCTCTTCTTCAAAACCTTGTCAAGAAAGGATGTTGCAAGCCAAGAATAAGATACGATGTGGTGATTCTTGATCATCGCAGTCTGTCTTGAAACTGCCTTGCGGCATTTCCATAGGTTGTCCTATAGCCAAGGTGCAGCGGTGTTGAAAGACTGAGAAAAGGTCGAAGTTCATGAAGGTTATAGAAGGGAATCTTCTAGAATGTGAGGTGGCATCTGTATGGTTGGGATCCTACTCACTTCTTTGATTTGGTGGGATCATCCTAATCTCTTTAACCATCTCTCTTTCTCCTTTATAAGAATGGGTTTCTCATAGAAAAGGTTAAGCAAACAAGTAAGCAAGGAATTAATGAAAGAATAGGCTGGGAATTGTGTGAGGGACTCTATTTCAATTGATGCTTGAGGTCTTCATTAGTCCATCAAGTTGTCGTGGATCTTCTTCATGCAAGTTTGGAGCAAGTGTGTGTGTTGGAGAAAAGGGACATCGAAAGGGAACCTTGCAACATCAAGGTTGTTTGGTTGTATCTTCCACTTTTACTTAATATAATACAGTGGCATGTTTCTTTCCCATAAAATCATTCTCATTTTATTACATGACTCCTTGATCACATGTGTAAGTTTTCATTGAATATACTATTGTTTATTTCACTTTAGTTGGTTTGTGTTTCATTTCATATCCAATATCACAAGAGCACTGGAGTGAAGCAGGCACAACAAAGACATAAGGAAACGATATTCAAAGGTATGTCACTCATCTCTTTTTTGATAGTAAACTCAATGATTAAATCTTAGGGAAAGCGTCATGTCTTTTCTTGTTTTGTTCTAGATCCAAGTGGATCTAGGGAGATCAGTTTATGTCTGCATTCACTGATTTATCCAATAACACCCATGTATGTAAGTATTCAATAATATCAGTGAAGTATTCATCAACTATTTGTACTGAAAATAAATATGCACCAGGGAAGTTATCTTCCAAATTAGTAGGTTCTTCTCCATTGGTTACCCTTGATAGGTGATCAGGTCCTGCATTCAGCTTCCCTGATTTGAATATCACTTCGAAATCAAATTCTTGGAATAATAATAGCCATCTACATATCCACCCCCCAACACTGGCTTGTTGACTAGATATTTGAGGGCAGAATGGTCTGTGAACATTTTAAAGTGTTTACCCGGTAAATAATGCCTGAATTTTTGAAGTGAATATACCATAGATAGGCCTTCTCTCTCTGTGGTTTTGTAATTTTGCTCAGATTCTGAAAACTGTATGCTTGCAAAGGATATAGTATGGTATAAGTCCCTTGCCCCTCGTCGCGCCAGAATTGCTCCAATTGCTATAGTTTATGCATCTATGTGCACATGAAATGTATTTTCCCGATCTAGAAATACTAATATAGGTGTTGTCACCATCTTTTCCTTTAGAGTGTCCAATCCTGGCTGACAGTCCTCATTCCATTGAAATTTGGTGTCCTTATTTAACAGTTTCTCCATTGGTGTAGTAATCTCTGCATACCCCTTTATAAACTTCCTACAATAGCCTATATGTCCCAGTGTTTCTCTTAACTGGCACACTGATTTTGGTGGTGGTAAATTTACAATGACTACAATCTTAGCAGGGCCACTAGTAAGCCTTGTTTACACACTATATGTCCCAAAAATATCCCAAAAGGTGTACCAAAAATTCATTTATTGATGTTTCATGATATCTAACATTGTATGCATCTTTCCAACATTAGTCTTGACACTTCTACATGGTCCTTTAATAGACTATATACAGTCCAGTCATCCAGATATATTTCTAGAAACTGATGTATGAATTCTTTAAGAACAGCTATGACTACTCTCGAAAAAATGGTTGGTGCATTCTTCAGTCCAAAGGGCATGACTGTATATTGGTAGGATTTCCATTCTGTATCAAAAGTAGTCTTATACCTATCCTCTGGAGCTATTTTTATCTGATGGTAACCTAAGAATCCATCTATAAATGAATATGTTTCTTGGCCTCCCAAATTCTCTAAGAAATCATCTATAAAAGGGGTAGGGAAAGGGTCATGTAAGAAAGCATCATTAAGTTTCCTCATATCTACACAAATCCTTATCCCCCCTTGATTATTTTCTTGGACTACCATGGGATTGATCCATTCAAATTCCTCTATTGGTTATATAATGCCAACATCCAACATTAGGTCAATCTATGCTTTCACTTTCTGCTTATATAGTGGGATTTAGTCTGTAAGGTCTTTTCCTAGCATGTCTAGCCTTAGATTTGAGGGGTATATTCATCTCACCTAGCTCCCCTGCTATGCCTTTCATCTCTATAAAAATTGTTGGAAACAGGTCAATGTATTCGCGCAATAAATTTGTTATTCTTTCTAATGTTTGCTCATCCCAATAGTCTCCAATACTTGCCATTTTAGGATTTTCATTCATCCCAATGTTGACTTTCTTAAATTTAATTGGTGTAGAAAATACGTCTGACTCCAGAGATGGACCTTCCACCTCTCTTTCTCCCTCAATATTTTTAATTTGAATGTTACACGGATCATCTTCATCTGGTGCTTCATCTTCAACATGATAGCATGAGAGTAACTCTTTGACTATTTGCATGTTCTGTTGTTGATATTCTGTCATGATTTCAACCTCTGGTTCATCAAAAAATATCACTCCATGTATACACTTCATCACTGAATCAATGTTGGGGTTCTCATGTTCAAATGAAAAGGTTACAACAAAATTTTGTTGTAATCATATCCATTGTGTAGTGCCTCTGTGCATCTCCTAATCTATGTACCAGTTCCTTGGGATCCCTTCCAATGTATGGATAAAGTGACGAGGCCATTCCTCTGGTGGTGTCATCCTCCACTGTGTTCTACACATTTTCAAGTGTTCCACTGTTGTTCCTTTTCCATCATACCTCTACATTTTATTTCTCCCTTGTTCTGTGGAAAATCTAATGTGCAGTAGTCGTTTACATTGATACCAGTCCTGAATTGTTTCTTTATGTGCACCCCACCACCTTGCAGGTGTTTCTTTGAGTGCAATATCTAGGGCTAAGTGCCTCTGATTTTCTAACACTTCCTCTTCATATCTTTTCAACAATTCCTCTAAGTCATTTATCCCATGAAATATGGGATATTCTCTTATCTCTGTACCAATCCATCTTACTATGCAAACTATTCTTGCGCACTTCCTTGAGGAAACTTCATGTAATCGTTCTTGCCAATTCTCCAAACATGTGTCTGAGTTGGAGGAACATGATGTAATACTTTTCCAGCTGAGTACCCCATCTACGGTTGGGTTAACATAATCCTCTTCTCGCACAATGGTTATGTATAACTAGTTTATTTCTTCCAGATCCAAACAAGTGGCCTCTGCAAACCTTTCTCCTTCTGAAGGATTCAGTGGTGCAATGAATCTATATTTGCCTGATTCAAAATTCATTTTTTTTGTCTTAAGGTTGATTATATCTTGGTTATCGAATTCCTAATCTAATCCAAGTAATGTTGGGTAAGGTATTGTGCCATCCACTATCTCTATCACTTCAAAATATTCCATAGTGCGCACTCCATCCACATCTATTGTCACAACTTTAAGCCTTCCAATAGGTAACACTATGTGTTGATTTGCAAGTTTCAACTGGACAGGTGAATATCCTAGGGTGGGTTCCCCCATACACTGCCATGTCTTCTTAGGTAAGACATTTACTTTAGACCCTAAATCTAGTATAACATCTCCCATGTTGAAATCCCCAATGTTAGCATTTAGTCTGAATTCTCTACTTGTCCTTCTTCTTGTATGGAGATGATTGACTATTTTCTTCTCTAACTTCCCTTCTACCTCTGTGTTACATATTTCTAGAATATTTTGTAATACCTTAATGGATAATGGATAATTCAATAACTTAACACAGGATTGTAGAAAATTCTTTATGCTACTTACTTGCTCTAAAGGTTGTCTTCCATTGGTATGATCCATTGAGGATGGCATCCTGTATATTGGTGGGTTATGAGTTTGTTGTGTGAATTATGTAGATGCAACATTCTGCTTAAGAAGCTCCTATCTAGCCTCCTTAAATGTTTCATTTTCTTTTTGCCCATCAAACTACTTCTATGGCTCAGTTTTCTTCTTAACCCATTGGTGTTGAGTTGGATCTTGTGTTGTTGCAAAAATTCATGTCTTGTCTCCTCCTTGAGTGACTATATTGATGTTTCTCCCATCATCCCTGGATTATGCAGAGATCCATTGGACATTCTAGTTTTTCTGGTTCCTTTTTTCCTGGATCTTTCCCAAGAGTGTCAGGCAGTCTTCTGTGTCATGGTTTTTTGTGCGACAGTACATACATGTCCCTGGTGGGAGTGGACAATCCCTTGCATAATGTCCTAGTTGTTGGAATTTGTGTCACACTACTAGTCCTCTACCTTGTCCAAATCCTCCTCTGCCTCATCCTCCACTTCTTTATGCACCTCAATCTCCTCATGGTGCGTTGTATTGGGGTACCTTGTTATATTGTGCGGGGTTATACTATGGTTGCGCATTATTATACTGTGGATGTGAATTGTTGTATTGTTGTTGCGCATTGTTGTATGGTGGTGGTACCTAGTTGAACTGAGGTGCAGCTTGTCATGTCATCATTTCGTCTTGCACCCTATACGTATCTGAAGTTATTTCTCTCATCATCTCCATCGTTATATAATCCTTATCATCATGACCCATTGATTTTCAAAAATTGCAATATGAACTTTTGGGTATTGTCTTATATTTTTGCATCATTGGACAATGATATGGATCATTCCAATTTGTTTTACAAATATTGCACCATGGTCCTCCTGTTGGAAAGGGGTTTGGTACTCCTATTTCCATATAATGCGCAAAATTTGGACATTCGTTCTTATGGTGTCCTTATGTCCTGCATAGGGTACACCAAACAACTTCTCTTTTCTCTTTGCCCTTATTCTGGTTAAGTTGAAATGTTATATTCTTCAAATCCTCATTCAGCTCCTCTATTGTTGGATTTGTCTAGTGATATTGGTTATCTTCCAGTTGTAAGGCTGCCTGCAGAGCCTCTGCATGAGTTTGGAACTTTTGTTGTCTTAACGGGTATTTCAAGTGTGGTAGCAGTGAGTTCACAAATAAGTGTCTATGTTGCATGTCAGTAATTTCATATTTCAACTTTCCTTTTAGACGTTTGAACCTCTGATCAATATCCCAAACAAAATCACCTGGGTTTTGCTTGATTTCAATCATTTCATTCATGTACTAGTCTTCTAAACTGGTCTTCTAAAATTCATTTACCATTAGTTTTATCATGTCTATGATGGTCTTTGGTACTGCCTATGGAATTTTTAGATCTAGGCTCATGTACCAGTCCAATGCATGGTCTCTTAGTGTGATATCTAACTATGAGAGTTGTCTTAATTCAAATTGTAGGGCAGTTGTCCTTTAACGTCAATAACCACTCCTGCAACAAATGCGAGAAATCACAGAAAAATACCTCATGCAAGTTTCTAAACACCTATTTGTCGAGATATTTGCGCAGTGTTAACTTAGGGTTTTTGTTTTCCTTCTGCAAAAACTCAAGTTCCTTTTCTTTCAACCATCTTTCAATCTTTTCCTTCATTGGATTCCATGGAATGAACATTCCCTTCTATACTTTCATCCTCTGTGTGTTTCTTTCACAGATCCCAATTTACTCAATCTTGTACAATTCCATTCGATAACAAAACCATTTGTTGGGTTGTTTCTTTCACTTCTTCTTTGGCTGAGCCAGGTTTGGATCTCAACAGGTTTCCAACAAAACCCTCAAAAAATATCATCCCTCCTCGTAACCCAGAAGGCAACGCTGCACATAGGGTGCGCAACACAGTCTCACCCGAGATAGCTTCTATGGGTGACTGCAATACTCAAGTTTTGGCAGTCAAGGAATGAGTGGGGATCTGTGGTTGGTTTCTTTCTTCATTATGCATTTGCCTTGTTAATCATTCCATTACTTCTATAATGTATTCCTCTTTTAAACCTATGCATGCATGTTGATATATCTAGTTTAACCATTCATTCTTTAAGTTAAAGACCAATAGAAATTAAATCGTTCATTAACAATCACACATAACACAAGGTTTACCATGGTTCACCCCCCCTGGGGATACATCCACAAAGATCTGGCTTCTCCTCTCTTTTATTTAACCTGCTTCAAAATCTTATGTTGCGCACATTACATCTTCAGTAATACAATCAAGATTGAGGGTAAGAACCCTCTATGAGATGGACTAGATCACACCAAGCTCCTCAGTTTGTGGCCTCAGTCTGTGGCCTAACCCTCATAGACTAGCTTATTCGACTCTTATACAAACTTATTACAATCAACCACACACAAAGTCATACTAATCAACTCTCTATGTTATGATAGTTCGTTATCTCTCACACACGCACTTGTTCATATGTATATCTCTCTTACATACCTCTCCCCCTTTACATAGACCTCCTAGGTCCTTATTTATACTATTTTATAGGATTATAGGCATTACAATCCTCATCAAAGACCCTAACCCTATCATGATTAGGCTTTTCTTCCTGCATGCCACATTTATTTTCCTCATGCATGTTGTTTTTCCTTCTTTTTCTGCATGTTGCTTTCTTGCCACCTGTTGCACGTGCTCCAAAATTAGGTCTTCCTTTCCAAAAATAAGTCTTTCCCCAAAAACAATCCTTCTCCAAAAATAGGTTTGTGCCCAAAATAGACTTCCTTCTCAAAATAGTCTTGCGCACAACATTAATTGTCCCACACAAATTCGTCTTTGCAACCACCCTTGGTCACTTGATTGAGGGACCATGCAATATTGATCCAGATTATTTTTGGCATGAAATGAGAGCGGAGATATAAAACAAAAATATATAGAGATATTAAAATAGAGAAAATAATATAACAGAGATATATCATAAATATAACAAGAGGCACATATATACAGTAATACACAATTTCTATTAATGAGCGAAATGTACAAAACTGTAAAAATTCAGAGTGAAAGACTCACTAGAATGGTGGCAGGTTATCTCTGAGAATCTATGTGAAAGATACTTGCATTCGCAAGAATATGATCGTTACAATGAGGCTCCAAGGCCTTTATAACATAAATAAAATCCAAAACCCTAACCCTGGAAGATGAAAATCCAATAGTTTTGTGGACCCTGTTTTGGGAAGTTTGGTGTATCAATGTTTCGGGGGCGTAACATTGGCATACAATCTCTGTTTGGGGTGCACACCAGCTCATCAGGAAGGCATCGTCGAGGAGATTCATTTTGGGGGCTCAATCAGAGCCTTCATCTATCATTGAGGTTCTCGATCCCAAAAAAACTTCATTTAGGCCCTTAAGATGGCCCCGAGAGTTTAGGAACTGAAAAACTACTAAAAATAGTAAGTTGCCAGAAAAATGTTTTGAGCCAGTTGGAATACATCAATGGCCACCGATATCCACCTGGATCAATCCTCCATCCTTATGAAGCAATGGTCTCCATTTCATTGAGTTCTCGGGGGAGAGGGGAAAGCGCTTGTTGAATCTAAACCTTGATGATCTGCTTGCCTTGCTGGAGAAGTTGTGATGCTTAGCTTTGTTGAGGAAAAGATATGAAATGATCTTACTCAAGCATTTTCAGATCTTTCTTGGCTAAGGAAATATAGACATAAATATCACCCTATGTTTATAGCCTCAAAAATTGTTTCCTAATCCAAAAGTATTGGTTACAAGGGCTTAGGTTGATTTTCTTATAAACAAAAGATTGCTGAAAAATTCAATATTTATGTAATTTTCTGAATATAACATATGAAAAAGTAAATGTAGAGACAGAAGCAAAAATACCAAGTCAATAATTAACACAGATGAGATAGAAAGCAATCTCTTATTTCATTCCAATTTATCAAAATAATCGTTCTCTTTACAAAAATCCCTGAGGAAGTTTGGACCAAAGTCAAACTTAGATGTCACGAATGAAAACCATACAAAAGGACTTCTGACAGAAAGTAAAAAATTGAACTTTAAAAGTTGGATCAGCTTGCCACAGATTGTTCCCCACTCGACTCTACACAATATCCTTTATTAGTCATGAAATTTAATTCACAAACAAACAAGTCTACGCAGATTATCAAAGATAGATCAACACCTCTGAAAAACAAGTGTCTAAATGATGTAATTCAGCCTTGAATCTTGCTATCTACAATAGGACCCTATTGTCATAAAAGAGAATTAGGCTTTTAATGAATTTAAAGAATGAATGAAAAATGAACTATCTCAATAAAACTCAAGAGCATACCTTAGTATGCTTTCTCTTTCTATTCTCCCTTTTTTCCTCCTTCTCTTTTTGCCTTTAAGCAATCAAAATTAGTTGAATTAGTTAAACTACCTCTTTTAGTTAAGTTAACTAAAACTCAACTAACCTTTAGTTTAGGGGAAAATTAATAAAATAATAATAAGGGTCTTTAATCAATAATAACTAGTAGGTGGGACCCCTTGTGACTCCCTTTAGTTTCTTAACAAACATAAACACAACTAGTCAATCAAACAAATGCATCCCTCCTTGTGGCTCCCATCATCACTCTCATAATTTGAAAATTAATATCAATGATATTTGAAACCATATCCAAAAAATATAATATCCAAAATATCCAAAAATAGTGTGTTGTCCAAAAACTTCAGTAATCAACTGTTCTCAACAATCAATCAACAAAAACACTCAAAAACCATATTTTCCACTTTGGGAGGAAATTTTCCCTTTGTTGCCACTTTCTCCCTTTGATTTCTCTGAATTTTTCTTAGGTTGTGTGGAGCCTTTAGGCCTTATCTCACAGATAACATGCAAGCAATCATCTTTCAAGTGCATGCAGGATGAAATGAATTTGGCAGAGACACTTGAGGGAGAGGAGGGGGTAGCAAAAAATTTTCCTTTATCATGTGCATGGTTGGATTTGGTTTTTAGCCTCTTGCTTGCGTGGGAATACTGTACAGGTGAGTGTGAAAGGGAAGCTTGGACAATTGGGTTAACTGGTGGAGGACGAGAAGGTAGAGACAAATTGGGCCAGCCACGATGTTGGGAGACTGTCGAGTGGACAATCTCTTGCCATCCGTCATTTTCAGGTACTTCAGGTTTTAATGAGACATGAGGGGGAACTGGGATACCAGGGACATGTGGGGGTTGGAAAGGAGGCCTTTCTGGCTTAGGTTGGACCACTCCTTGTCCAATATAGTTGAAACATATAGCTTGGAAAAGCTTGTTCAACTCTTGTGGATCTGCATCAAAATGTATTTAAAACCTTGGCCTTCTAGGGCCCCTGTTCCAATTTCCTCTTCCCCTGTTATTCTGGACATGGCTTCCTCTACTGAAGAATCTCATTCTTGTATGAAGCCTTTATTAGCAACTGGTTTCTTCAACAAACCATACATGACATCTCTTTAAATATGAAACAAATTTTGGCTCAACAACACATCAAACTCATGCAATCCAATCCATAAAAATCGTTTAATACTTGTCAATGAGCAGGGGGTGAATAAGGGTTCTGGGATATATGAGGGGTTGTATTGAGCGAAAAATGGTAAAATGAAGGGGGGTAGATCATGATTACTTCTCAACAAATCATCAAACAATCAATTGTATTGTAATAACAAAACATATCAATTGTAACTCATCTTTGTGTCATCCTTCAATTGTTATAATACAGAGTTTTCACTTAATTATAATTTAATTTTAAGAGCAGAGCATGAATAGTGAATCTGGGAATGTGAAGGGATTCGTAATGTGCAGAAAAGTGAGAGAATGGTAGGGAAATAATGGATATTGTTCATAAAACAAATTAAGTAATCAATAATCATAACTTGTACAAATCAATCCAAAAAATACCAACACAATATCAACAATTACTGTGTATCAAATTGTTCATTGTTCTAGCATTCAATTTCCAAAACTTCTCAATTTAGAACAGTTTGTGCAATCATACTCATAATCAAAACAACTTTACATTCAATAGTCTTGTTAAAGAAAATGCTTGGTCTTTAATTTCTTTTCTATCCTTTTAATAATTTAAAGCAAATGCACTGTAATATTGCTCCACCTCTATCCCATAATGCATCACTATAAAAATAACATCCATTGTCTACCAATTCGCAATCAGCCCAAATTAAAATATACACATTTCCCTTTCCCAAAATGAAAAGACTTCCAAAACATGCCCGATTACACTTCATCATATCAACCAATAAGATTTTGCAATGAAACCACAGTCAACATAAAACCTGAGCCTCATCATTGTTGATGTAACCATTTATAATATGCATGATGATTCAATAATATATCCACAGTGAACATAACCAATTACACAAAGTCACCATAAAACCCATAATTAGTTATAACCCTGATCGGGCCTCGCAAAACACACAGGTGTTTCCAAATTGCAATTAAGACCACGTTGTAAGAACACAACGAGTGGAAGTATAATGAAAAGAAGACATCCCTCGACTGCATATAATTGTTCGCTCCTAATTGTGATTGTTCAATCAATTTAATCATAGAAAGACTAGATAGGGACTTGATGGAAAAATCCATAACAACTCCACTTGATGAACCAATATTTGACAACCAAGAAGATGCTCGTAGGGAGAAAGAACATTTGGAGATTTAAAATCAGGCTCTATTGAAAAAAAATATAAGGAGATAATCAAGAGCGTGCTCATTTAAAAATAGCACAGAGAAATGGAGGTCCTCGGAGACATATCAACCATAGGCAAAAACCCTTTCTATATAGACACAGTAGTAAGCCACAAGGTATCCTTATAGCTCCCAGTTTGGGCAATGGAGCAACAATTAGCCATAGAGGAAGACAACGATGGATAGGGTAGAAAAATCTGGTGCACATTGTGTGTTTTACACCTGCATAGGAGAGGTGAATGTTAACTAAATAGTGATAGTTACAAATAACACACAAATATATAAACTCTGTCTATTTTCTTAAGATCCGAACCATTTGACAACCATAACACCGAGGCATAACTTATATCACCCCACAACCATACAATATATATCAACGTTATGGCCACCCTAAGACCAGATCTTGAGATACTTTGGTGCCAAGACAATGAGAATGAACCCACGACCATGACCCTAGTATGAATAAAATACACAACAACCAAATGGAAATCTGAATGCGACTGGATAGGGTTACACTCATGGCCGTGAGGGAACAACCGAAAATAATACACAGAGTAAAACCCTCTACCATTTTAACACAGAATGATAATACCACATCCACTTAATATCCACAGAGACCCACCACAACTTTAACCGACAGAGAAACCAGTGAATGCATAACTTAACCAAAAAACCAATTCTTTTGCTTGCAATCTGAACAATTGCACAGTCATCTCAGAGAGAAATAACACGCATTTACACAGTTGAAATTCTCAGTAACACACAAACCCAAGCATTACTAATCCATTGTTTGTTCATACACAAAGCATAATTCATGGATGGGGTGAAAAAGAACCATACCTATAACAGAGAGTTTAAAATGGCGAGTTGGCTGAGCTTTTTTCTTCCCAAGCTTGAAATGTGAAGCTTAACCACCAACAGACCGAAATGCAACAAGAACATTACTAGGGTGACGACCGATGGGGGGAGTATTGAGTGATTTGCATTTACTGCATGTCATTTCCATCTCCTATCCTATTCAATTCTTAAGTACAAGACAACCAAACATTCACCATATCATTTAACCATGTATTCAATACCCAAACCATTGAAATCTGCGTTGATATTCCTTGCCCAACACGACACCCAAACATCACATGTTAACCTTTGCCAAGTTTTTATACCATATCATATGTATTTCAATGTTACATGCACCTCAAAATAAATCAAATGAAAATCGCATAGCCACTAACCAACCATATAATAGTTTGGACTAACACTAACATCTTTTACCTTTCCATTTGCATATAATCCTTAACATAGCTCAAACATAGATCCTTTCCTTTTAGGATTTTTTCATAAGTTTCCTTTCTTTGTTTTGGTTGTGTTATTACTAACATATTTCTTGTATATATGTGGCCAAGTAGTCGATCACAATGATTTGTGACATGGTTTAAATAGAAACTGTAAATGCATGCCCATCATAACATAAAAAATAATGCTTTGAATTGCAGAAACATCCCATAAAATGCATCATCCACCTGTTACTATGTCAAAATGAAACCAAGACTGCATTGTCAACCATATAGGATTGCGTAAGCAGCGTCGAAATAGTAGCAGAAAAATGTGTGATATGCCTATCTTCGAGCCTCTGGTCTAGCAAGGGGGTGCCACCTACTAGTATTATATTATTAGCATAGTTTAAATAATAGGCTTTAGCAATACTTTGTGGGTGAAATTCCTCGTTGCGATATTAATCATCAACAAGCTTGTTGAAGGTTGTCACAAACCTGTGGCTACAAGGTTTGGACCTTTTTAACCATTCTGGCTACATGAGATGACTATGTGTAGAAGGAATCCTTATGCTTGGCTTCAATATTTTTGACCTGCTTATTCTAAACAAAAGATCCTTGGACTGAGGCTGTAATGGTTGTAGTGTTCTTTTGTTCACCTTTTGAACAAATTATGAAGAAGCTTAATTTTGTAGTATGAGATACTACCTTGCGGCACTGTTTAGGTGGGGCAGCAGTTGGAACTACCTCTGGTATCTTGTAGAGATGACCCCCCAGAGTAATAATGACACTGTGGGGTCGAGACTCATAAATAGCATGGTGCTTCCACATATATGGTTGGCCCAAAAGAACATCACAGACATCCAGTGGGGAAACATCACATAATACCTCTTCCTTGAAGGGATGGATGTCATATGACAAAAGACATTGTTGGATGACACAAAGATTGTTTCTCTGGTGAAGCCACCCAATGTTGTATGGTTGCAAGTGTGGTGTTGTTGACAATCCCAATTGTTTGACGACCTCTATTGAGATGAGGTTCTTTTGGCTTCTGCTATCAACAATAAAATGAAGTGGAGTCCCCTTCACCCACATCTGTGAATGAAAAAGGTGCTCCCCCTCCTCGGGATCTGTTGGTTCTTCTGGTTGAATTGTTGCAGTTGTGACAATAGTAGTTGGGTCTGGTCGATGATATGTCTTCTCCCATTATTTTCTAAATAAAATTCTAAATCTGGGTTTGGATATTTCTCTTTGATCTCGTCCACCAATGACAGTTTGGAGAAATATTCATCGATGTTGTACCAGGGGATTTTGTGCAAATCGCACCATTTTTCAGTGTCCTTCTTCGTCTTTCTGTTACCCTTATTTTCATGTGGCTTGGAATGGTTTTCTGAAGGATGGTTGTTAGGCTTGTATTTACCATACTTTGGTTATTGCGGATTTGCAGACCCGAACTCCCACTTGTTCTAGTGCTTAAAATTCTTCTCGATTTTAACAGCATATCGATAAGCATCACCGAGTGATGAGATGTCCAAAAAATCCATTTCAGTTTGGATGTATCTGTGTAGATCCCCATGGTATTTTAGAACCAAATGTCACTCACAGTCTTTGATACCCATCTTGGTGCGCAAGATATGGAATCTATTGGTGAACTCCGGCACTACTTGGCCCCTCTCTTGACATAGAATGGTCCATCTCATGTACTGGTTTTCATAGTTTCCAACAGGGTAATATTGTTCCTTGACCGCATCCACAAAAAATCCTCAAGTGGGCTCGGCCCCATATATTCCAAACTCCTCTGTGGAAATTTTCTACCTGTAAGTTTCCCACCAATGTTCAACATGGGGGAGAGCCTTAAGGAGTGCAAAGATGATATTTTTCCTATCGAAAAATTTGTGAACAGAGAAATAACCTTCTAGCATATTTAACCATTTTTCTAGGGCATTTGCATCTATCTGACCTTCAAATACGGGAATATCAAAATTAACATCTACCTTGAAAGGAGAGGTGCTTCCAAAGTGGCCACTTAATGAAGATGTGCATGCTTCTATCAGCAAGTGTTGAAGGATGTGGGAAACATTATCCATCATTTTATCCTTATGTCGCGTGAGACATTTCTCAAGCAACATATTAATATAATCTTCTGCTCCATCATTTTTCTTTTCTTCCACCATGGAGGGTTTCTTGGGAATACGAGAGAGATTGTCCTCAAGAGAGAAAATCTAGAGACCCAACTTGATATACTCGGTGTTGTAGGAAAATTCCCTTGTGGACAAGTGAATATCCTCTTGGATCCTAGACCCCTATACCAAGACAAAAAAGTGCAAATGGACACTAACATTCCTTTGAATCTAACTAACTAATCAGAAAGAGAAGGAGAAGGAAGAAAGTGTGATGCACCTTATTCTGATGTTTGTCCTTGCTGCTCCAACTTGAGTTTGATCTTTGAGCTCCTTAGCATTGTTTGACACCTGCAATGCAATGGAAATCAAGACAAATAACTCTTACTCTACTCTATAATATTAGTCCAATCAAATCCATCTATAATACAAACACATGTAAAGAGACATAGGTTAGAAGGAAATAGTCCAAGCAATGTATTAATGAGAACTCTTAAATAAATACTTATAGATTTTAGATGCAGTTCCAACAACTTCCCCAAGTCCTCCTCGTCCAACCCTTGCACAAAGCTCCCAAAATAATAGGTTCGATATCCTAAAGATTTCTCCCAAGACCATAGGTTTGATACCTCAAATATCCACCATTCCCCTTCTCCATGGAAATCCCTCATTATATAGGATTTGGAGGCTTAACCACCATGGAGAGGATCACTCATCAGATCCACTAAAAAGGGATCTGAAAGATATTTAGGGAGAAAATAT